>JALRMM010000138.1:0-84308 GCA_026122155.1 Zymoseptoria crescenta | reverse complement strand
GCGAGGACGTACGTCTGCGGTGCCGGAGCTCTACCGGTAGTTGTAGGAGTCCGCCTTGTTAATGCCGAAGAGATCGATGCTAAGGTCCGTGTTAATCTTAGTGTAGATAGTGTACGACGCTGTTAGGTACCTTACTTCTAACCTCGCCTACGACCTTATAGGCTATAAACGCGGGACTCGTGTTCGATATTTTGTACCTACTATTGCATTATAAAAGGTAGGGGAGGCGGTAGCCTGTTGTTGTCTATATTGTTATCGTTGTCGTTATAGTCGTTATTGTCGTCGACATTGGGGTTATAGTTAGGTCCACGGGTAGCGTGGCCGGCACTATCGGGGGCACTACCGGGGGCACTACCGGGAGCACTACTACTACCGGCGGCGCTAGGTCCTCCGCCCCGCTACTGCTCCTAATATTAGTTCCATTTCTTTTCTGTTCGGAGGGCTAATAATGTTAGCCGTAACCTTACATATAGTGCTAGGGATTGCCTTACTAGCACGCCGAAGATTCTTTTCTAGCCGTTTCTGGGCTAATAGATCTTTCTAGTAGGTCCACTGCCCCGTCTTTGCGCGACTAACCTACTAACTGTAGGCACGGGCGTCTATAGTCTTACCTAGGTCGTGCGCAAGGACAAGATTACATCCTACAAAGAGTAAGTAATGTTATGCATAAGATTACGCGTAGGGTTACACGTAAGAACAGGGATATTACCTTTTCCTAAGGACTGTCCTATCTAGCCGGACTGCTCGTTTAAATTCGTATCCGGTCGTTTACTATCCTAAACATCCCTAGGCACACGCGAGAAGTAACCGGCGATGCTATACGCGATATACTCGCTGTTCTTGTTCTACGCCTAGTTAACTACGGCCTAATTCGGATGCACTAGAATAATGTCAGCTATAATAGAGCTTGCGAGGTTACCCGTAATATTATGCACGAACTTATTAGTAGATTAATAGCTGCTTAATATTCCTCGTAGGTCTGCGTGCCTGTAAGTCCTTTTATAATTGCAACAGCCGGTTGCAAGTCGACGCTTTTCCCAAATGCTTCGTCGATATTGCGAAAGAAATGCACGCGACAGATTATAAGAACATCCTTAAGATGTTCTCGCTAGTCTCGCCCTGGGTTTTAGTAGGGCAGTTTAATGTCTTCGAGGTATTAACCGAGGCCTTAGCTGTTGTTAGCTTTAGTATTATACGTAAGCTTAGCCGTAAGCTCGGTTATAATCTCCTACGTAAGATTACGGCTAAGACCGGCTATAGCTTTACATACCTAAATATTGTTCTCCGGACTAATTACTCTTTACACAAGCAAACCTATAGCCGTATATATGCCTCTATAGAATATGTTCTTGCCCGAGGATATTAGCAAGGGTATAGAAGACCCGGTAGAAAAGTCGTCTCTAGAACTAATCGCCTCGGAAATTGCTATACACCCGGCAAAGGACAAAGACTATATAATAACATTAGTCGTAACTATATGCATAATGTCGGCTATAAGCTTACTATGTCCCGAAAACCCTTTATAGGTAAATAGAACTTCGTTGTCGTAGGTAATGCGGTAATTAATACGTTTGAAGGTTATATTAATCTCGAAGGCATAGCGGCTAGCCCAGATTTGTGCTTGTTCGTTAAACATACAGGTAACAATATATTGTTCCAGGTTATCGCTGTACTAGATGTCGCGAAGATATCGCTAATGTTAGGACTGTTGTTAGTTATAATATTATGCCTAGCCCTACGCGTATCCTTACCTAGTCCCGCGGCTTCTCTTAATCCTAGAGCTACATCTAATATAGTGTTTTAATCGATCTCCCGCCTGGCTATAATAGTATCTTTATCTTGCGGATTATACTACTAACGATATTATTGCAGCAAAGAGCCTTGTGGATACCCTCTATCGTCTCGACATTATATAACTTTATCTATGCTTTTACTAATAGGTTCTTCCGGAAGGTGTCTAATAATGTTAGTTATGTTGTTATGCCGGATATGTTGTATAATATTACATACTCGTCGTTATAGCTGGATCCCTCGTAGCAACTAGCACATTCTAAATTTCTTTGCGAATCTGCTTAGGGAGCTTGTTTAGGCCGTTTAGCGGGTAATTATGTATACCTTCTACGACGACAATAATCCTCGGCATTGCATCTAAGTCGAATAGAACAATCTAGGTAAACTTAACTTCGCATAGTACGCGTTAAGAGATAAACTGCCCGACCCCTGTTAGGTAGTAATTGCCTATAATGTCGGGCCTTAGGTTAGTCGTGCTATTAGGTCGTACATTATAGATAACCTTAGGTATAGGGTTAGGACTAACCCTATACGTAATAGTATACGTAATATACGTCGGGATGTTATACGTCTTACTATAGGTCTATCTCCTTGCCTAGTTTCCTTCGTATGCGCAGCATTCGTCTTAGTCCGTAGTAAAGGCATTAGAGTTGTGAAAGAGCTCCCCTAGTCGTTCGAAACTAACTAGTAAATTAGGTGGATACTATCTCGTAAAGTGTGTTAGTGTATTGTGTGTCTACTACGTGCATCGAATAGAGGCACCGAATCTACCGAAGAGATCCTAATGTTGTGCGTAAGCTCCTCTATAATACTATCGCTAACCTTACCCGTATCCTAAAGCTTACTAGGTTTTAATCGTACTCGAAGACTAGTCGACATATTCCTTCGATCTGGTTTATATAACCGCGAGAGTCTAAGAATCGACTCCGGATTGCTATAAACTCGATATTTACTTTTGCACGATCGTCTTGTTTCTCGAAGGCGCCGGCGCCTTACCGCCGACGTATTACTTAATACTATAGCCACTCTCGCTCGTTAGCTTTTGAGTAAGTACGGTTAATAACCTTACCGATAGCATGCTCGTAGTGCTTAATCCCGTTGCATTACTTTATAAGTCGAAGAACTTGTATTCTACTAAGGTAAGGGCTTATCGACTTATATAGACCTTTAATTCTTCGGTTCGAGTACTAGATCTGGGCGACATTATAAGTATAGTTACGAATAACATTATTCGTTAGGTGTTCCGTAATATTACGCCTAACTTCACTTACCTACCCCGTAATTACGGCCGGAATTTTGTTACCGATAGTAGGGAGGATATCGGGGATAGCACGAGTATCGATAATATAGGCGATACTATAAAGTGTAGTCCGAGGATACTCGGGTATAAGCACATAATGCTCGATTTTAAAAGCCTTTGTCCGGTCGGAAAGGTTATACTAAATGCGACCCTGCTATAATATTAGTAGTGTTTATATAGTTAATACTATCGATAAGGTTACTTATAGCCCTATCGAGCAGCTTATACCCGCTCTAGTCCCTTAATCTGCCTATCGTAGTCGCGAAGTGCGAGAGTCTACTATACTTCGATTGCTGCGTATGCAGCTAGATTCTATAGGTTTTGTACGGCGATATAGCGGTTTTATAGCCCTTGTACTGCTATTGTTGCTTGCGGTATTAAAAGGAAGAAGCTATGCTCACAGTAAAAATTCTGATCTTACAGTAAAAACTCTAACCTTACAATTTCGGAGACTCCCGCGTTTAGCGTTATGTGAGCTCAGGTTTTAGCGTTGTGAGGTCAGCAGGACCCTGGAACTGGTTGGGAGGTTTCGGGATCCGGCAGATGGCGCATTCGATGAGGGTGGAGGTGGAGCTACTGGAGCTGGAGGTGAGGGGGGTGGTTTGCTGTCGCTTGCGGGGAGGTGTTGACGGTGGTGAGGGCGTGGAGTCGGAGCGCGGTCGCTTTTTCTCGTTGGTGAGCGCCATGATGTGCTACACGAATCGAGTGAGGCTGACGTTGGTAGCAGTGTCGTTGCTGAATGCAAGAAGTTATCGATTGCAAAGAAGTGTTGCCAGTAGTTCTACTGACAGCTGATCAGAAGCGGACCGATGGATCTACGGCGGTTTCACGTGCATCACCACCACACTTCACATGCATGCTGTCACCTACCAGCGCCTGCTACACATCTGATCTGGCACATCCCACCGGATGCCGCAGGAAGTCACCAGCCATTCTCCCGACCATCCGGAACGATGCTCCTCAAGCCCATGTACAAACTGCAGCCTGCGTTTGGGCCATGGGTTCTGAGAGTGCAGAAGCTCCTTCAGGAACAAGACCCAGTCACTATGCTACACCGGCAATGTGCGTTTCCGTCGGAGAGAGGCCGGAAACTGCATTCTCATGAAACCTGCGACCGCAGTATGGTGAAGATCTTCAGTTCATGCGGGCAGTCGACGGTACGTTGCAGGATGCCAGTCTTGGGCTCTTGGAGCTGCAATCGATTAGCTTGCCCCTCCTCGGAAAGGCAGTCTTGTCGCTGCTACGATACGACGACTGGGTGGAACGTGCTTTTGGCACCCAAGTTGCCCGTTGTATTGCGGTCGCTCTCCTCGCCCGGCTCTTACGCATCGTCCATCCTTGATCCACTACTAACCGACCCAGCTTACTATAGTCTGGTGGAAACACCGCGGTGTACTCACCATTCACGCCAGCAAGGCCGTACTACAGCTCGTAGGCGTAAAATCCAGCCTGCCTGTTCAAAGTCTCAACATTGGCATATCGCCAACGTTAGCAATTCAGCGTAAGCCTCTCTTTTGCTGGCGTCAGAGACGTCCCCCCATTCTAGTTGAAAGAACTTGCAAAATCTGAGCTGACGCTGTACCTCAAGCATGCCCGTCGTTCCTCGCCACCAGCAGCCCGCCGGTCCTATCGTCCTAGACAGCGACGACGAGGAGTGACCTCTTCAAATGCTGACCCATCTTCGGAGGCAAGAAGCGAATGTTGTTTTGTCAGAGCAGCGTCTCCCAGCTCCGCTTCGAGTTCCGATTCCCGAAGCCGGAACATGTCCTCCCCGAGTAGATGCACCGCCTCTCTACCAAGCTAGGGTCCTCCCTGACGTGGCGCCTCAATTCGCAGTACCTCTCCCACGCAGCACTTCCAGGCGTCCTCGCCCAAGCCGAAAATGCCAGCGACTTCCTATCATATCTCCACGGCCCTATCGATCGAGCCACGGCCGGCATACGTCTCCGCACCACCTACATCCGGAATTTTCGATCGGTCACTCTCAATGTGCCCAGCAGCGCTGTCAGTCCCAGGATCAAGACACGAACCACAGGGAAGTTGCGCCGTGTCATCCTCCGCGCTTGAACCATCGAACCAGCAGGCTTTGTTCGCTTGCACGAGAGATGGGAGGTGGCTGCGTTGATTATCGAGGCGGGACGAGTGGCTACTGACAATCTTGCGTGGGAGAGGACCAATGCTCTGAGGTTTCGTCGGCGGCGACGAGGCGAGCTTCTGCGAGTCTCGGAGAGGAAGTTGGGCTCGCTGGTGTCGTCGACGAACACATGTCGCACGGTCATTCGGGATCTGGAGCGTTCGGCAGGGAAGGTCTAGAGACATTGGAGGCAGATTGTGATGGATGCTCCACGGTCTTCTTTGGTCGACGATCGCTGTCAGGGACGGCTCTTTTCGACTGCGTGGCTACAGACTGAGCGGCGCTTTCTTTTGTCAAGCTTATGGAACGGGTGTGGATGGAACACGCAAAGGTGGATCCCTGGAGCAGGACCCGGCCACATGCGAAGGGACATGGTATGCATCGGAGATCCTACATGGTATTCCCTTCGTTGTTCACTTTCGCCATGTTTCGCCGGTGGAGCGTATGTATCTTGCATTGCCTCCTCAGTCTAGGGACCTGAGAACACGGGAACGTTAATTATCAGAGAACGTCGACTAATCTTGGCAACAATTCGTTCGCAACATGTAGGACTGATCGGCATATCTTGTATGCGCAAATATGGACAAGCGTGGGGATGATGCTGGATTATAGTCGGCGCATCACATGCACAGAATCCAGGCGTGGCTCACTGCAGTAATTCTGGAAGCAACACACGCCAAAGCTGTGCGTGCATCTGATCATCACTTCGCTCGTTGAGAGTTCTTCTTCCGTTGCTGACGTTGGCGCAGACGCTGTTATACTATCACATGCATTCACTTCAAGGCAATAGCGGAAGCTAGCTTGAGCTCGGACCAACCGCCGCGGACCGTCACTATATCATTACGTGTGCTTTTCAAGCAACATTCGATCGCACAACAACTCCACCATCATCGAATTCCAGTCAATATCATTGACTTCCATCCAAAATCATCAAGTTCCATCCGACATCGTCGACTTACATCCTCACACACTAGGAAAACGATCAAGCCTTCGCGAACACTTCTTTCCTCACTCTTCAACAACTAAGACATTTCATACAAGCCAGGCGAAATGATGGGATCCAGAGGAACAACTCCGCTGTTCATTCCAGACGACGAGGAACTCCAGATCGGCCGCTTCAATCCTCGAGGCATGGCGGCAGCAGAGTCAACCGACTCAGGCTCGGCGGAATCAACCCCTAGTACACCGCATCAGCGGCGAGCTATTTCGTCGCATCCGCCTCGAGGACCAGCTCAGCACCGGCAAGTTCACCCCCCTAGCTTGCAAGTTCGGCAACAGCACGGCACTCAGCCGCCGCTGCAGGCTCAAATTGCAGACCCGGGAAACACTCGACAGGCTAGCCAGAGCCAGGTCAGGCCACTGCAGGCAGCTCCGAGACCACACACGCAGCAGCCCGCTGAACAGCAGCATGGTCTCAAACGAAGGGCTTCAGCCATGGAAGACGAGCCGATCGTGATCGCCGACGACGACGATAATGATGACGATGAAGATCCTCGGCGCCCAAAGTTCAAATTTGGCGAAGACCGGCCCATAGACATGCCGAAGACCGGTGTGCTGGCGTTCGTGCGAACTGAAGGATCGAAGATTCTTCGCCGTCAAGCTCTCGTAACGTTGAACGATAGTCATCAAGATCAGTTGGTAGATGCAGCGGATGTTCTCACCAATCCACAAGTGGGCAAAGAGCACATTCTCGAGAGGTATAAGACTCTCTGGAAAGCAAAGTTGAAGAGGAGCGAGAAGTCTCTCAAGGAGCATCGGCAACTGCTCGACGAACTGGACGGCAAGCTTCCGTGGGTTGAGGAGTCGGCGATCTTTGTGAAGAAGATCATTGCGCCTGCAATCGAGAAAGTCATCCAGGCCGAGAGAGATGTGGCGAGGATGGAGGCTCTCATGTCATTTTTGAGGAACAACTGAACCCAGCAGATACGGTGCTACCTAGGGATCCTGCCTCCCTAATCGGCGGTCTAATCCTTCACATGAGCACATTCTTTCGACCTGCTAGGATCATCGAAGCCTTGGCCTGTTCTTACGGAGAGGTAGCACTCAGGATTGGAGACGATACGGAGTCTTGGTCCATCTTCTGCCTTCTGCTTGTTTGTCAACCGCATATGCGCTGAGTTCCCCCCGAGAATGCTCTGCTATGTCAGTACCGCACAGGACTGCGCAGGATGTTCACAGAAACACCGAAGTCATTCTCTACTACTACGACTGTCAGCTGAACTCATCTGCGGCAACCGATTGGTTTACCACCAAAAGCCTTGACAAAACCGCGAGCGAGCGAGCACACATACCACTTTCCCGGCATGACCATCGAAGCTCTGTCTTCGCACTACCGAGACACAGTCCTCCAGACCGGAGGATGTACCGAGACTTGGCGATCTTTCCCCATCATTCACTTCAACAACGACAGCACCGGAACACTTCACTGCACCGGAACACTTCACTCGATTTGCTGGATCGAAATTTTGAAGATCCTACTTTTTTATCGATGCGTGCTCCATCTCTACCCAAGTGAGCATGCGCCAAAAGCTGCTTGGACTTCACATTCACTCGACTCATGCGACGGAGCGCACATGCGATACATTTCAAGCGCAACGATTACGGTCACATCTCCTGCTCCCGGCAGGCTCATTACGGCCTTGTCCTTGCTATACTGAGGGGCAGTCCTCCTCTGGGGAGAAGCTATGGAGACTTGGATCTCTTGTCTTCTCAGGATGGAAGCTGTGGTTCAGACCCTGGACGAATGTGTCACTCGGTGGATCAGTCCTCTTCATATTACCAAAATGAATCAGGAGTTCTGCTCACCCAGGACCGTGCTTTCCATTTGATGTGCTTCAATCCTCGGCTCGTAGACTAACTGTGTGGGACTGAAATATCGATGTCTCCGGATATCCACTTGAATGGTGCTGCAGGATCGATGCCGTACAGGCTGATACTCCCTTGCATTGCGCCTCGTGGCCCCATCCCTTGCCTCAATCCAGGCAGTGCATTGAGATCGCTCTTGTTCGCTCTTCTGACACTGTAGTGAACACTTTCAAGACGCTCCACCGTACTTGTCCGACACCGACCACTGCGATCCGAGATCAACTATAGTCTTCGATCCGCTGATATGAGCTTCTCATCTGATCCTGGATCGAGCGAAAAGCCGCAAACTGGCCCACCAACACACGAGACGCAAGGAAAACAAGATCCGCGAAAATGCGACGTGCTTGATCTTGATAGCGACACCACGGTCTCTCATGAAGCGGTCGACGTCGACCTCGAAGCCGCGCAGCTGCCACATGAAAGGGAAAAGACGACGGAAGTCTTGAGCCGCAAAGCGATGCGGACAATGTGGCTAACGTTGGCATTGTCGTTTTTCTACTCGTCGTACATACCATTCATATACTTCAGAATCCGTAATAATCTCAGAGGTCAGTGACATACTGTCGACGACGCAAACAGGACTGACCGACCACAGGTACACCGGAGGGACGTGCTCGACTCCAGATACAGTGCATGTACGAAGGGCGCTGGTACGAGGACTGGATGGTGACGATAGCAACGGGTGTGATCTTATGGTGCTTCATTGTCAAGGTGGGCGAGAAAGTGTTTCCAGTGCCTACCCAGAGCGGTAGCCAAGAGGAGTTGCGCGGTGGGACTCAGAGCACTGTCAAGGGACGATGACTTGGTCTGACGGTTGTGAGGAGGATGTTCCCACGCGATATTGCACTGTCAGGAGATGGCTCACAGCGATCGTCAGGGCGCTTGAACAGCGTGGAGTAGCACGAGAAATTATTGACGGCAGACCACTGGCTCAGGAGATCTCTCGACCCTACCTCCCTCGTACGTCGAGCTCCAACCAAGTTCAAGCGCACATGCATCGCAGCAGACCAATACGACCCCGACCCTTGCAGAGCTCGCAGATGCTCGAGACGCCGCCCAAAGAGCCCACGACAGCTCGATCGTCAATTTGGAAGCTACTCAACACCCAATCCAAGGACAGCAAACTCACGCCGAATTGAAAGCCGACCGGGATGCCGCTCTGGTTGCTCACGAAGTCAGCAGACTTGAGCTCCAGGCCCCCAGTGATATTTGACGTTTTCATTTTTCGTATTTGACGTTTTTCGAGTCACGTGCTGAGGGTGTGGTATCCAGCCATGTTGTGTCCAGTGTCTGTTATATCCGTCGTCCACCACCGTCGTCGTCGCCATTACCGCTGTCCTTAATGCCTCCTATCGTTACCGCGCCGGCCGCTCTTGCTAGCACCGCTACTACTACTACCGTGCCGCCGTCCACCTACGAGTAGGCTCTTCTTAATAAGGATAATAAGGATAACGGTAATATGCCGTAGGAAGAGTTTAATATACTAGAGCCGTAGGAGAAAGAGGAGGTTTTAAAGGAGCATAAGGAGCGTACGCGTATAGCCGGTATCTATAAAGGTCTTAGTTAGCGTAAAAACGATAGTAGAAGTAATAGCGTTAAAGCGGCTAATAATAGAGGTAATAGCGGTAGAGCGGTCGATAATGTCGTAGTAATAGATTACGCCGCCGGTAGACGAGAAGTTAATATCGTAGTAATAGATTACGCCGCTAGTAGACGAGAAGTTAATATAGTAACGAGGGTTTCGGAAGGGTAAAACCAGCCTAATATAGAGCATTTTAATGCTATACCTACACCGGATGTTAGTAGACTCTTCGCTATAGAGGATAAGGGTAGTAACTACCTTATTAATTATACTAAGGAGTATAGCTACGAGGTCTTAAAACTATAAGGACCGACTAAGTATAATAGTGCCGCTATTACTTAGCGCTAGATATGCTCGAAGGGCGCTAGTAACCGGTATATAGTGTAAAGGAGGTAGAAGTAGTAAGACGCCGGCGTTAGTATTATCCGTACGAAGAAGTCGAAGAAGACGGACTACCCCTTCGCGTTATCGTTGTCTATACTAGATAAGGACTTACTATCTACTTCGAGGTAGAAGTTTAGTCTTAGAAGGAAGCTATACTACAATTACCCTACCGCTAATACTATTAGACTTCCTTAATACTACCGGCGTGCTCGTTCGAAGAAGCTTGTCGAGTTCCTTACTAACTTACGGAAGGCTAGACTATCGGCTAAGGAAGTGCGGTATTAGTGTAAGCGGAGGTTTCTTCTAGAAGGCGGCTAATATAACGATATTATCCTTACCGATATATATAACGTATAGCGGAAGGTACGTAGTAAGAAGCTTATAACTATAAATGCGGCTTAGAGAGTAATATAGACTCTAAAGGATAAAGGATTTTAGCATAAACTACTCGTAAATAATGCTACGAAGTCACTCGATGCACTAGTATTCGTTTATTCGGAGCTGCTAGCTATATAGAAGAAGAACAACGATATCTAGATAATTAACTACACCTACAAGGTTATTAAATATAGCATACTATTGCTCGCTATTGTTATCCGCACTCGTACTAGTATCTACCTTCTAGTGCTCTACGTGTTTATACTAGACAAGACTAAGAAGGGCTATATATAGGCCTTTTAACAGATTAAGCGTTATATAGATAAGAACGGCATTAACGAGCTATTAATAGTCGTTTATAACCGCGATAGGGCTCTAATAAGGGCTTTCGATACGGTATTTCCTCGCATACTATACTACCTATATATATAGTATATAAACGCCGCCGTATAGAGCTACGCGGATACTAAGTTCGGTAAAGTTACTATACTACTAGCCCCTAGGAGCAACGATAAGGCGATAACTGTACGTAAGAAGGTAACTAAGAAGTAGCTAAATAGCTATAGAGCGTGTATCCGAGCTAATACCCCTAAGGCGTTCGAAAAGGCGTATACTAAACATATCGCTAGAGCCGAGAAGGATATTATCGACTCCTTTACTAATAAACGTACGCTACTTACTTAAACCGAGAAGATAGCATAGCTCTACCTTTGCTACGTATATCTCGTAGAGTAGTAGTAGCTATATAAGAAGCATTACGTAAGGGCGTAGACGAAGGCATACCGCTTATATAGCATTATAACAACCTTACTATATAAGAGCGTATACGGGTGTTTAAAGGCGTAGCTCCGCTCTACTCGTAAGGATCTATTTAGCTTCTTTAATACTATAGAGCCCTTTTACGAGCATTAACTAGATCGATATAAGCACTTACTTACTATAGTTTAGTAGTCGTTATCTAACACCTTTAGAACGAATCCCTTCTAGCGGAGAGTGCGGAAGGTTATATATAAGGACGCCCTTAAATTAGTCGTTTAGTAGATATAGCTCTATAAGTAGCAACGCAAGATAAAGCCTAAGGACGTGCCGCTATGTACTAGTAAATAGCGGCAACAACATAGTACGCTATGCTCTTACGACCTAGTACCTTTTGTTAACGGTAGCCTCTTTAGCGCGGTAGTTAAGCTAACGTATATTAAATTCGACACTATATAGCTTACGCCGAACGGTTAGCTACTACTAGAGTAGGCAGTCCTTTACGACCCTATTATACGTACTAATAAGCGGAAGGCGGCGTGGTTGTAACACGCTATTAGTAGCAACAAACGTAAGCTAATAGGCCCTAAACGACTTACTTAATAAGTAGACTAAGAAGCGATATTAATGCTTAACCGCCGTAACGAGGAGCCTAGTAATCCTTTATTACGACTATCTTAGCCGACTGCCTCGTAACGACTCGGCTATAGATATACTATACGCTATAATCCTTAGAAACGACTCTACCGCTACGTTAAAACTAGTATATAATATAGCGAGCACTACTATAGCGGTAGACTATATAATAATAAGCCGGTGCCGGTACTAGATAAAGAACTCCTCGCTTAACGCGTAGTAGCGATAGTAAGGGTAGGCCTAGTAGCATCGTTATAGCCGTAATACTATAAATAACGTCCTTAGCTATAATACTATAAATAACGTCCTTAGCCGCAATACTATTAATAGTAGGGCTCGTAGATAATGCTACCGCCGTCCGGACAATACTGCTTCTAGCCTTAATACTACCCCTCCGGCTAATACTACTAACCTCCGCCGTCTATATAGTAGTAGTAGTAGTAGCTATTTAATAACGGGTACAACTACTACTACCCTTACTAAGATCCGTAGTAGAATTATTACTAGTAGCCTAGCTAGTAATAGCTAGAGCCGCCGGATTAATACACGTAGTAGAGCCTTTATCTACGCGCCTACTAACGTATAAACTAGCGCCCTTAGTTATTAAAAGTAAAGGAGTTTCTAGCGCTCTTATTAGCTAGCTCGAAATTACTAAAGACACTAGCAATCGACGTATCTTACTATAAGAGTAGTCGTTTCCGTAAGTAAGAGATCTACGCAGCCGTAATAAGGAGTTTCTAGCCTTACTTCTACCTCTACTACCTCTACTACCTACACTATACTATATATAGATATATAAACTACACGAGCTTGCTCGCACGATATAATACTACACTCTACATACTGTTTAATTGCGCTTACCCCACGTAGTTGTGTTAATATCGAGGTGGAGGGGAAAGTGAGGATCTTGGCCAAATTCTGTGCACGTGACTCGAAAAACGTCAAATACGAAAAATGAAAACGTCAAATATCACTGGGGGCTCCAGGCGGCACAGAGAGCGTACAATGCTGGTCCTGATAGGGCGAGAAGGGGAATTGCAGGCGCGGTTCTCGTATTACTGGCTGTGTTAATGATCGCACTGATAATCTATTGCATCACTCTCCCGAAACGTACAGGTCGGACAACAGCGAACGGGCAGGCGATAGTGTATACGGAGACCATGACGGCATCTGGTTAGGGAAGCTGAAGAAAGTCTGGGGCTAAACCGATGCGAAAGGAAGACGCCAGCCACGGATAGCAGATAGGCATCTGTAGTGCCGGAGCTAGTACTGTTGGGCAACAATGATTAACTCGCCCTTGAGAATACCCACATGTATGTCATTGGTCTGATGCAGCTCCAAGGTGGTGCAGCTGTGCAAGCTCACCGGTCGCAGACTCACTCATCCCTTGCATAACAGATGGGCCTGCGCCCCTGTCACCTTCGGGTCTGCCGAAGGCAACTGAGGTCTTTGTCCTCCCTGGAATCGTGTTTCTTTGTAGCCATTTAACATCGCAAATCGAGTGACCGCGAACGCAAGTCAACTAGGGGAAAGAAGCACGGCCAGGCCAACAGACATCGGGAATCTCCACCTGCATGTCCATGCTCAATCCTGAGGCTGCAAAACAGCTGCCTGCAGCGCCTTATCCTAAAGCTCGACCAGGAGCAAAGCGCTAGCAAGGGGCAGCCACCCAATCCCGACACTATCTTCGCGGAAGTCAAAGTCAATCTGGACCCCGTGCAGACCTCTGCAGCACATCTAGGCGAATCAGCGGACGCTTGCCAGGATGCAAAGTCTTCTATTGAGCTGAAACAAGACCTGGACGGCGCGCATATCGCCACACCTTGCGAAAGCCGTGGGACGCGTACAAGCTAGCAGATAGGGAACTCCGAACGAATGGGATCGTTTGCTTTGGCTGATGCTCGGGTCATTTACGGTGCGTTCTTCAGGCGGGCCGCGGAATTGTGCGTGCCGGGCAATCTCAATAACGAGGCGAGAACATATCGTACGGAAAAGTACTGCGAATGTATGGTCAGTTGCGTGTTGATTGCTTGTCGATCAGAAGAAAGCACGTCGTTAAAAAGAGCTTGTCGTCCCGACTAATGAAGATGAATGCCTCAGGCACAAACAGAGACCGCTCCCGAATCCGAGGCAACTTTAATTCGACCTCGTTCTAGGTTCTAGGTTGTTCATTACACCGACAATCGAGACATTCTGGGAAGTGAACTGGACTTGGAGCACGGCAGGGATCGCTGCCAACTCCCAGCACTACGCGATGTGAGCATGTCTCTCGGCATTCCCGCCCGCCAATGAGCTTGCCGTCCGAGTTCCGACATCAAACGTGATGAGTCTTGGGGGGCAAGGGACTTTTGGAAAAATGGCGTTGACATTTGATTACATAGCCATCCGAGATCTCATGCCCGTGGGCGGTGGGCCAGCATTCCGCAAGCAATTAAGAAGGCAAGATTAGATCGGACCGTTGATTGCTCGATAGCCTTGTGCAGTCAAGGCTAGGGCGGCAATCTCCAGAGGGCAGAGGCTTGGTCTTGTTGAAGAAGAACGATCACAGGTGCGGCTCGCAGCCGCTGCACAACTTCGGCTGCTCAACAGTTAGTGGTCTGCCGGCAACAGCGACGAGCTTCTGGAGCAGAGACTTACAGTGCTGGCAATCGCAAACATGATTCCCTTTTCGCACTTGATGTCCGCCCCCTCACCTAGTGATTGCAGTCAGCGGTTGACTCCAAGGGAGACCACACTGAACGGGAACGCAAAGCACATACTTCTGCCTCTCCCTACGGCGGCCATCGCGCAGTCCGATCCGGCCTTGGTAACAGACTTGATGCAATTTCTCAATCGCGTCACGCCACATTTGATCCCCAGACGATCGCTCATAGGCCCGAGAGCCGCGTCTCCCCACTTTGGAATTTTGTTCTTGATCTTGTCGGGGATCTTTCCGGCTGCGTCTTCTACCTTTTTGACTACGTCTTTGGCCTTTTGGATTGCGCCCTTGATAGGACCGGGAAGAGAGGGACCAGGATTGTTACCACCAGACGGCTTATTAAAGCCCAATGGCATGTTCGGAATCGGAAGTCCTGGAAAATCCGGCAGGTTGAAGGGTCCGAACTGGAACTTGGATTCCGCGAAGTCCGGCGTACCACCTTGAAGGTGTCAGTGTTACTTTCGGCGTCAGACTTGGGAAAGACTCAGGCGAGCCAGAAGTCTCTTACCTCCCTGCTTCTGCGACGGTCGAAAGGTTCGCGTCTGTTCATTGCCAGCTGTGGAGGACGCGTCAGTATTGCTTTGGGCGCCAGACTTGCGAAAGGCTCAAGCGAGCCAGGATTCTCTTACCGTCCTGCTTCTGTGATAGTTGATCGGCTTGAGTCTTTTGTTTTGTTCCATCTATGGCGGTAGCATCAGTACTGCTATCAGTGCCAGACTTGGGACAGACTCGGGCAAGTCCGGCATCTCTTACCCTGCTGGTATCCCGGCGGTTGGTAGGACGGAGACGAGTCATCTCCGGGAAATGCGGCAGCGTTGGCGGCTATCGCAAAGCAAAGCACGAGCAAAGCACGAGCAAATCGCATGGCAGATGTTGTTGCTGAGTGTGGAAGAGGATGGCGTGACAGGCTCTGGTCGCTTGGCGTTGAGTCGTGAACGTCGTTGGGAAGGATGATGATGGACAGCACCCAATGGCAAAGGGACCAAGCTTTTGATATGTACGTTGTCTGCACTCGCTCGAGCTTGTAGGGCTCAAGCCTTGAGTGGTGTCGGCCCCCCGCCGAGTGTTCCCTGTTGGACAAGCAGCTTGATAAGTTGATGTGATGCTGCAGTGGCGAGCATGGGTACACAGCGAATGGCGCATCGCACTAATTGCACGTGCATACGCTATCGCTGCATGTGGGGCAGATAGCACGCAAGGCGACCAAAACGGATGGCAATCGCGGACGAGTAAATCAAACGATACTCTTGATCATCTATGCGAACTAACAACGCTGCAAAGCTCCACACGACAGAACCGCGCGACGAAGCACGTGTCGGCAACGTGCGTAAGTTCAAAGGACCATAGAAGCCAGTCAGTACGCCGAATGAATCGCACGTGTTTGGCATTATCGCAGCATGGGGCAAAAGGAGGTCTGTGGGGACGAATGGGAAAGCAGTGTCTGCGACTATTCCGAGGCTTCATTTCTGCAACTCAGGGACTCGAAGCAGGGCTCTCCATCAACACACCTGCATGATGCAATGCGCCCCAGGCGACGGCGTGCTCATGTGAACAGGGCCGTTGAACGTGCGGGAGGTGGGGGAAGTGCACGGGGAAGTATCGGTGGAGCCCAAACATCGATCCACCGCCCCACCTGGTCATATGAGACCCGATCGACTGGATGACGAGCTGGACGCCTGCGTCGGAGTCACAACGTTATCTGGAATTGTTGCGGATGTCTCTCCAGATTCCCGGAAGGCATTGAGACCAAGCACACGCGGCCGTCCAGTACGAAATGTGATGACAAGAACCATGGCCCTTAGGAGAGCCACGAAAGCGGCGATACTCTTCCTGTGACACTTGCATAGATGATATCAACGTACATGGTGGTCTTCGGTCGTCCCCGGCTAGCACGAGACGCGCGGTCATTCATCGCCCTGGCTCTGACCCACGATAGCGGCAAAATCCGAGATTTGCCTGCATAGGTGATTGTTTTGTGGAAGGTCGCAGCGATCGAAATGCACACTAGGAGAGCAGGTGGATCACGGCAAGCAAGCACTGCACAAGGTCAGGTATCCTCGCACCGAGCTTGTTTGTGCTGACTCTCCCTCCTACTTTGTGCTTCCAGCCGAAGTAGATGCCCATCTGTGGATAGAATCTACCAACTCGGGTAAGCAAGCTCTTGTGCTCGCCATCGATCACCTCAGATGAACCGAAGCCTACTATCGAATTGAAGTCATGCGGTCAGAGTCCGTGCCCTTCTGGAAGTCTCGCGTCGCTATGGTTTGTTTGCGAGGCGGGCTTGACGTCAGAAATCTCACAGGGAACATCCTGGGAGACTTTCGGCATGTGCTCTAGTCGGTGGTTGTATGGAGACCAAGTGGGTACATACATGGAGACCAAGTGGGTACATACAGTCGTTGCTGCCAAGTGGCTGAAGTAGTTGCTGCCAAGTATGTGGCCGAAGGGCTGCCGGACACTACGGGACTAGAAGGTTCGAGTTCCGATTCGTAGATTTCGGTTTCGACGGCGTTGTTGAAGTGTATTGGGCTCCAACAACTTGGTAGACAGATTTGCCTATAAGCGAGTCAAATGCTACTAGGGGCTGTGAAGCCTCTTTTGGGAAAGCGATCCAGGCACGGGAAGGATTGTTGCGCAATTTAAGCTTTAGTCTTCAGCCCGATAGGAGGAACTAGTTTTATGTTCCCCCAGTTTCGACCCCAGCTACAGGGGCTTGCTTAATAGCAGGAAAGGCTTACTGTTATGTTTAATTGAACGTTATACTCTTACACTCGACCTGTCGAACGCCAGAGCGGCAAAATGGCAACTGTCCGAAGCAAGCACTCGAATGTGCGAGCGTCTCATTGTCCCTTCCTCGATCGCACCTGCTGTACGATGGGCTCGTTCAGATTGCGGACTCCATACTACGCGGTCAACTCGCCAGGACATCCATGAGGGAGACCCTGCTTGTTTTGGGAGAGCCGACTTGATCGCCGAACTAATGTATTAGAAACTGCATGATATCTTCAAGGTGCTACTGTGGGGAGAACTATACTCGTTGCCCGACGCTCAGGTTCGATATCAATTCTGAGGCTGCATTTCTGAGGCTGCATATCGGAGCTGGCCTTGCCGATCAACTGTGATTGATGGCGAAATCGAGTCTCTTCGGCCTCGGTTTGAGCCTCGTTTTTGGCCTGTCCTTGTTGGGCGACCTACACGTGCTGCACTTGGTGGCGAAATTTTCTGATGGTATGGTGATATCGCCTCGCTAGACCTCAATTCTGAGCTGTGGTTCTGAGTAACGTGTGCAAGGGGGAAGTTGGCTCACCACGAAGTTGGCATTTCCAGGGGAATGACCAATCGCATTCTCAGGCATCTTTCAGGCAGTCCCCTTGCACACGTTAGACCTTGTCCATCGTTCTCGACCCGCTGCTCGCAGAATTACGCAACCGGTCATCGTCTACCAATGGCGAGCTTGAGTAGGCCGATCAGCGGACAATCTGCGGCGTGCTTGGGAGGAATTGCCTTCGGAAGGACCGAGTCAAGGGAACTCGACCATGCTATAAGGTCGTGCCCCAGGCCTCTCGTTCGTGGCGTTTCCAACCAAGTACCACGTTCTCCATCCCAGCACCGCAAGCTCCGTTCAAGAACACATCCGTTCTCCTTCAATGCAGATCATTGCACTCTTCTCTGTCTTGGCCGCCTTGGCACATGCTGCCGCAGTGCCTCATGCCCTTCCTGAGCCCAGAAAATCTCCCCTTCAGGCGGTCAGGGTGGAACCGTCTGCCCTCCAGGAGGTCAGGGATGAAACGTCTGCCCTTCAGGCGGTCAGGGCGGAAACCTCTGACCTTCAAGAGAGGGCGGAAACGTCTGCCTTGGAGGTCAGGGCGGAAACGACTGCCTTGGAGAAACGAAAGGACCACAGCAGGCACAATTGCTGCTACAAGAACAAAGACACCCACTGGCAATGGAGAAATCATAACGACTTGACCGAATGGGTGTGCGACCATGACTACGAGGCCATAGTAAGTGGACGGCGTTCATTTGAAACCAGAGCAAAGGACCTGCGCTGACATTTTCCGCACTCCAGGAAGCGGTATACATGTACAACGTGGTATGTGATCCCGGTTTGGTTCGAACTAGCACTTCGAGCTGATTGTAGTCTTTGCAGTGCGTTTCAAACCACAAGATTCAAGATATCGATGGTGAGGCATTCGAGATCTCCTGCCAGTATTGGGGCCACCAGTTCTACATTGACGACTGGAGCCACCTCAAGGGGAACTACAGGGGTATCTGTTAGACGGGAAGGCGAAAGGGGGACCATCTACGAGCAGATCTAGGCAAGGAGGAAAAGAAAGGAGTTGATGGAGGGAGATTAGACTTACAGGGCATCGTCGCTTGGAGCTCAAAGATACTCTGTACCGCAAGCAGATGAGGTCGGAGATGTTCATTTCACTGAATTACACTTTCATTCAGCGAATACGACAAGAATCAAGCTCACCCACATTCGATTCGTCCATATATTCAGCTTCGCTCTCAGGCAGGTGCAGCTTTCAGGTCGCTGCAAAGCGGCAAGGTTCCCCGAGAATGAGGCTGTAGATGCCGTGCACATCGCTGTTAGAATCGCGCTTCGGGCGTCGGTGGCTCCACCGTATCTGCTTGAGACTAGGCGTGAGGTTCAGCGATGAAATGGCCGGCTCACTCCGAGGAACTGCCGTCTTCGCCGCCCAATACCCAACACCCTTTTTGCGGTGAGTAATGTCGTTGTGCATCTTGTTGTGGCTCGGACGACTGATGACGTAGGCAGTGCTGACTCCGTAGCTACGATCCTGTGACAGCGAAGAGCGCTATCGTTCGTTCCTGCCATTCGGCTGCTCGTCTGCTCGTCTGCTGAATGCTGGTATGGTCCCGGTCTCTTCGCTCGGCTGTCGCTTACTCGGCGTCCGTTGTTCGTCCACCGATTGAAGCTTGTATTGTAGCACGGAGATGATCCTGCTATCGACTGGGAGAAGATAAATTGTAGATATGTTGCGGGTGGATGCGTGCAACACGAGTATGGCGCGGTGTCAGATGTAGTGAGATGGAGTCGTCGGTGAGAAACTGCTCTGTGAGTAGCACCAATCAGAACGTGCGGCTCTCACGGCTAAAATCCGGCGGTGGAATGGCACTCAAGGAGACATCGCTCGGTCGCACGCTGCCTCACTCCGCGTCCGCCGCCCTCTCCACGCAACGACGCCGTCCCCTGGACGCCTTACGGCCGATCGAGTATTCATGTTCTCGACGGCAACAAAGGAATGACGAGTCAATCCTCTAACCCGATTTCGAAGGGGCTATTTTGGCTTGGACAGAAGGACGAATTTCATCAGGACGCCTTACAGCTTCGTCAGCGACAATGCTATAGATCGTCCGTCAGCTGACCTAGCAGACGTCCTCAGTCCTGCCGCATTCCTGATGGAGATGAGTCCAACAGGTTCCCAGAGATCGCCTCCGAGGAATTAGATCTCCTCCGAGGAATTGCGACTGACACGTATCCCAGACGGCGGTGGATTCCTCGGCACAGTGGCGTGCGATAGTATTGGAGGACAATTCGCAGCTTTCGCCATGGCCGCGCCCGCTTTGTACACGGATAATGAGCAAGGCAACTGCCCGAAGAAGCGAGCGATTCTTGAAGCGCACGGCGACGACGATGGTGTCGTACGGTATACTGGAAAGGACACAGATCACGGGAAGACGCCACGAATCGGCGAATGCGCATGTTCTTTCGTCAACCATTCCATCGGACTTCCATGACTGACGACAAGCCAACAGACAACCTGGTGGAAGGAGAGAACATGCAGCTCCTCGACCAAGCGGGACACCGATATCGAACCCGTGGAGAACTTCGACAGCAGATCGTACTCTTGCGACTCGCGTTCTGGTGTCGTGCAGCGATACCGTGGAACCAAAATGGGCCACTGCTGGCCATTCATGAAAGGCAGCAACACGGATTCTGACAAGGCGGGCCAAAACTGCACTGATCGATCGCTGGACTTTACGGAGAAGGTGTTCGACTTTTTTGAGAAGCGGGATCTGAGTACTGCACCGTCGAATGAGTGAGAAAGGTGGCTTGGTGGTTAGAAGCATGATGTCTTCACAGCAGCGTCAGTACCGCTAGAATCGAATCTGTACTCTTGTCGATATCCGGGAGAGTGAGGTTGTTGATTTTCTCCATGTCGCCGAAGACAACACTTCTGGTCGGTTCGCATCCCAACCTCCATTCGAGCTCACGCAGCTGCCCTCGCCGGCCGGCTTTTACCATTTCCAGCTCGCCTTCTGCCTTTGGTACCTGATGGTCTGCCTCGCATGCGTTCGCTTGAAGACACTCTGTCGACCGCCGAGAACCCGAATTCGACTAAGAGGATACAGGGAGGGCCTTTGTCATGACCAAAATCTGCAAAAGTCCCAAACGATACATGGCGTGCGATGTTTGATGTTTCAGCAAAACTTTCTCCTCGTTGAAGTCCAGACCTTCCGTATGCGGAGTTCAATCGCCACGTTCCGACCCCGGCAACGACCCTGATATGTATGTATAGAGCTTCAGGGATGTTTACGAGAAAAGGAGATCTCGAATCCTTGATCGGCATTCATTGATGGAATTACTCGATATATTCTACGTTTTCGCCTGGCGAGGAATCAATGCCACAATGATACATCGAGTGGACACACGGGCACTCTCAAACAGGCGGTGGTGGTCTTCACTGACAGCAGACGTACCGCCTATGTATTGTACCTTCTAAGATTTAAGATTCTCTGACAATAGACACTCTTCGGGTGGTAGTTCTAGACGTTGGCGAACGGAACGGAACGCGAAAAGCACGTCGCTTTGGCCCCCACCGTACCAGACGGATGCCGCGTCTCTTGACTGCGTTGCCTGTTGGGGATTTTAGAGCCCATAAGATGTGTATTGAATGAACTACCTCCTGTGCCATATATAGTCCTTCACCGAGAAGGCCGATGTCGGTTGCATAACATAATACCATAATTTAATATAGCCGCTTTGTTGTGTGTGGCCCGATAGAGCGACTATTTTGGGCGTACCTTGACATGATACATGAGAACTAGTCCGAGTGTAACGTTCTCATCGGCGGTTTGACTTGTTGCGCCATACCAAGGCACGACTTTTTGCGACCACAACAATCGTTTCAAACCTCAACTCCCGATACGAGGTGAAAGGCGCTACACAAATCTCCCTTGTCAGCAACAAACCCCGACCTTGCCATTCATTCAACCTTTTCTCCGCCCTGTTCCCCGCCGCGCTGTGCATTGTGCGACTCCGACTGCATTCCGATCTGCCCTCCCTGGAATCTTACTTTTTGGCGGGCGACTCTGGAACAGCTCAGACAGTGTCACTCATTAGCTCTTCCAAGACCAACCTCCACCATACCACTCCACTTCTTACATCACCACCGTCCTCGCACGTGAGGAAGCATAGTCTGCGCCGATACATACCTGCGACGGCGTCGACTGCCGCATACCAACACCCTCCGAAAAGCCCCTGGCTGGGCCGAGTCCGACGATAGAACACACCGCCAGGACAGCTTGTCCCGCGCACCCGACATGGCCGGCTCCACGAAATACCTCCGCTTCATCCTCCTCGCGATCGTCGCCCTCATCCTCGTCCTATTCTTCTCCTCCTCGGGCTCCAGCATACCCGGTGGCAGCCACATACAATCGGCCGCAGATATCCTACGAGCGCAAGGGATATGGAAGGGAACAGGTGACAAGGTGGCCGCCTCGAACACGTTCGCTCAAGATGTGACGGACAAGGAGAAGATTGCGGTACCACAACACAACTTGCCGGGATTCGAGGATACCACATCTCCCAACCCGGGTGCGGGCAAACAGCTTCCCGTCGCCGCCGCGCCAGGCGAGCGCCTCAATGCGACTTTCGTCACTCTGGCACGAAACTCGGATGTGTGGGAGATCTCACGAAGCATTCGCCAGGTCGAGGACCGCTTCAACAAGGCATACAACTACGACTGGGTATTCCTGAACGATGCGGAGTTTGACGACCAGTTCAAAAAGGTCACCACTGCGTTGACTTCTGGCAAGGCAAGATATGGAAAGATTGACGAGAAGCACTGGGGTTTCCCGGACTTCATCGATCAAGAGAAGGCGAAGAGAGTGCGCGAGGATATGCGCGAGCGGAAGATCATCTACGGTGACAGCGTCAGCTATCGTCACATGTGTCGGTACGAGTCTGGATTCTTCTTCCAGCACCCTCTCATGCTCGAGTATGAGTGGTACTGGCGAGTGGAGCCATCCATTGAACTGTACTGCGACATCTCCTACGATCCCTTCAAATTCATGGCCGACAACAAGAAGAAATACTCCTTCGTGCTGTCACTGTACGAGTATGTGGAGACCATTCCCACACTTTGGGATTCGGTCAAGAAGTTCATGGCGAAGCATCCCGAACACATCACCGAGGGGAACGCGATGGCCTGGCTGTCACCCGATGGCGGCGAGACCTACAACCACTGCCATTTCTGGTCGAATTTCGAGATTGGCAACCTGAACTGGCTACGGAGCAAGGCTTACACGGACTACTTTGAGTTCCTCGACACCGAGGGCGGCTTCTTCTACGAGCGCTGGGGTGATGCGCCGGTCCACTCGATCGCAGCAGCGCTCATGCTGAAGAAGGAAGAGATCCACTTCTTCAACGACATCGCATACTACCACGTACCATTCACCCATTGCCCGACCGGAGAGCAGATCCGCATCGACAACAAGTGTCACTGCAACCCCAAGGACAACTTTGACTGGAACGGCTACTCCTGTAAGTGGCATAGAACTCCCACCTCACACTCCACCCGCTAATGATCGACAACAGGCACCGCGAAATGGTACGACGTCATGAACATGCCCAAGCCCGCCGGCTACGACAAAGAGCAATGACTCGCTGGGAGGTACAAAGAAATCGCGCAAGAATGGCGCTGGCCCATCGGAACCACTGGTCTCATCGTAATCTTCCTCCTCGCCTTCCTCCTCTACCGACCGCTCTTCAGCCTATGCCAATGGGTTGCGAGAACGATCCAGGAGATGAGGGCGCCGGTGGTGGTGGAGAGGAGACCGATTGATCTGCAGGCTCTGCGACGGGATTGAATGTGATTTATTTTTCAGTGGGCGCTATCTCTGTTCCGGACTCTCGAAAAAGAACAGTCTCTTTGGCGCCTCCCTAATATACTTATTTTGTCTTATTATTACTTTTTGGACTGGAGCTTTTGGTCACGTTGAAGCGAGTCTGTGGAAGGGCTTATGCTTCGGCGCTGCTGCGATCCGTCCCTGCCAGCGAAGCATTTCAGTCGTCGGAATCACGGCGAAGGCGCAAGAACACGAACATCAGGAATCTTGAAGACCATGGGGATGAGAGGATACATGGTCACGCTTGGGAGGGAAGCAAGATCGTCAATCTACCTGTGGTCGGAAGAATGTGCTTCGCTGGTCTCTCGACTATCTGTGAGAGTATAGATCAGCGGAAGGAAATAGAGGTTGAATGATTGACCCATTGCTCAAGACGTTACGCTTATGCTGCCACACGATGCCCTATCGACTTGTGCTCGACCGCATGTACATTTGTGCAAATGCTGCCTAAGGCAGAAACTCTCTCCGATAACCATCTTATCAGTGCGTCATTGCTTAGCAAAAGTTTTGTGAATTTCTTACGAACTGCTTCACAAGAGCCCACATCCTCACTCTCACACCGATCCTCCTCTACACCCCACAAACATGGCCGATCAAACGACTGGCAAGAAACTTCAAGGCGCCTCGCTCGCCCACGACCTCTTCCAAGACATGGGCAGCCAAGTCGAAGGAATGTCAGGCCAGCCCAACAATGACCAAAAAGTCGTCGACGAAATCGAAAGTCTATGCATGAACTGCCACGAAAACGGCGTAACACGACTCCTCCTCACCAAGATTCCATTCTTCCGCGAAATCGTCATCATGTCCTTTTCCTGCGAAAAGTGCGGCTTCCACAACAACGAGATTCAATCCGCTGGCGAAATTCAACCCAAAGGCGCGAAGTATGCGTTTCGCGTTGACAACGGAGACGACTTTCAACGACAGGTGGTCAAGAGCGATATCTGTGCTTTCAGGATAGAGGATATTGATTTGGAGATTCCGCCGGGAAAGGGACAATATACGAATTTGGAGGGGATCATCAGCGCGGTCAAGACGGATTTGGAGAGTCATCAGGATGCGAGAATGGAGCAGATGCCGGAAGTGGGAGAGAAGGTCGCGGGTGTCATCGACCACTTGACGGAAATGCTGGCGGGAAGGAAGCTTCCATTCATGGTCTCGGTGGACGATCCCAGTGGCAACAGCTCCATCGAGCCACGGCCGGGCGATGCGGCAGGAAAGTGGGCAAAGAGCGAGTACAACCGAACAGCGGCGCAGAACGCAGCGCTCGGATTGGGAGACGATGTGCCAGCACCTGGAACACAAGCACCCGAGACGGAGATCAGGCCGGAGTACCACTCCGCAGGCTTGGTCGGCTCGGATGCGCAGACAGTTCAAGGGAACAATGTCGACCAAGAGGAGGACATCGTGGAGAACCAGGTGTACAGCTTCCCAGCCTCATGCCCGGGCTGCACGAGACCTTGCGCGACGAACATGAAGATGGTGAACATCCCTTACTTCAAGCAAGTGGTGCTCATGTCGACGGTGTGTGAAGAGTGCGGATACCGCAGTAATGAAGTCAAGACGGGAGGTGAAGTTCCCGAACAAGGTCGCAAAATCACACTGCACGTCAGCTCGAGCGAGGATCTGGCACGAGACATTCTCAAGAGCGAGAGCGCATCTCTCGTGTGTCCGGAACTGCAATTGCGAGTCGAGCCGGGGACTATGGGTGGACGCTTCACCACGGTCGAGGGCATCATGACGCAGATCCGCAAAGACCTGCGATCACAAGCCTTCGGCCTATCAGATGGGGATGCTGAAGTCCCCGAAGGCGCGGGCGACGGTATGGAGCAGGGCAGCAAGAAGCAATGGGAGAACTTCTTCGGCGACCTAACCGAAGCGATTGAGGGCCGCAAAAGGTTCACCTTGATCCTGGAAGACCCGCTGGCGGCTTCGTATGTGCAGAGCTTGACGGCGCCCGAGCCGGATCCGAAAATTGAGCTGTTGGATTACGACAGGACGGAAGAGGAGATGGAGGATTTGGGGTTGAACGATATCAAGACGGAAGGGTATGAGGCGAAGGAGGAGGGTACGTCATGAGATGCGAGATTGGGTGGTGATTGAATAGAATCTCTGACGTTGAAGTCGCAGGAGCTGATAGCGAGATGCTGGACGGTGCAGCGGGTACGAGCGATCTTCCCACGAAACGAAAGGGCGATGCTGTTGACGAGGCGTCTAAGCGCCGTAAATAGCCAGCTGCTTGCGAGCGGAGAGACGCTCGAGGGCAATGTCAGATCGACTCCCTTGTACAACGATCAAATCTCCTTCGCCAATCGATCGATAAGTTATGCAGACACGTCTGACTCCATTGCAACCTCTGCACGGGTTGGCTACGAAGTGTGATACCTTCGTTCTTCTGGAGGCGACTGATTTCCCATGTCCAGCTGCTTGAATGATGCACCTCCTCACTGGTCCGTAAGCTCGCTAAGCATACTCTACCTGGCAGACTGCTCATCTCAACTCCCACAGCTCTCTTCGACAACTGCCATCATCTCGACGGAAACCCGGCAAAGACTTCAAGATGGCTAACAGCACTGAGGAGGGGGACCCAACGATCGACGCCTCGCCACACACGCCGACCCTCGCAAGCTTGCTACAACGCCTCCCACAAGAGCTCTCCGACCACATTCTCAACCAC
Source organism: Zymoseptoria crescenta (assembly GCA_026122155.1). Lineage (NCBI taxonomy): Eukaryota > Fungi > Ascomycota > Dothideomycetes > Mycosphaerellales > Mycosphaerellaceae > Zymoseptoria > Zymoseptoria crescenta. The sequence goes on along the minus strand of JALRMM010000138.1, from coordinate 57,948 downwards.
GCCACATCCTCCAACATCCCCCAACCAACCATGATAAACATCACCAAACCCTCCTACAAACCCCCCACCCTTCCTCCAGATCAACCGCACCTCCCGCTCCACGAATTCCCAGCAATACTACACCACCAACACCTTCTCCTCCCCCGACATGGGACGTGAACGGCCCTCAGGGCATCCACGCCATGTCGGTGGGATATCTGATCGAGGATGTGAGGAACGCGTTGGATGAGGTTTTGTTGAGGGAGTGGTTGGAGGCGTGGGTGTCGACGAGCAAGCATGTGGATGTTTGTGAAATTGGAGGGAGGTGGTGTGTGGTTCGGTTGAAGAGGTGTGGGGGGAGGGGGAGGGAGGGGCGTGAGTGGAGGGAGGAGTGGGTTGTTCCGGGGGAGGGGGATGTGGGAGATGGGGGAGGGGAGGATGGGGAGGTGAGGAGGTCGGATCGAGGTGATGCTAGACCACCGCCGTTGTATCGCCCCGAAAATGTTCAGAGTTGTGTCCCACTGCTGAGGTGGATTCACTTCACATGCCGCGCCGGGCCTTCCCGAACGCTCGGATTAATTCGAACCGTATTCTCGCAGCGCTCAAGATTCTTCCGCCGTCCTATGAATCCACCACCTAACCACTTCGTACTCATCGCTACCATCACCACCATGGCCGACGAAGACAGTATCTTCGTCCGTGTTCGCGGGCTTGCGCAGGAACTGTTCGACATCATCCACGAGTTCGTCCTAATCCCGCACCCTCCACAAGGACTCATGATCGAAGTCGACAAAAGCTACAAACCACCATCTTTCCTCCGCTTCACCAGGCACTCTCGCAAATCCGCTGCCGAAACATACTACTCGACCAACGTCTTCTCCTTCACCAACCTCCAGGACTGCTGGAAATGGCTCGAGAGCCTGAAGCCAGAACACACCAGAAACATCAAGACTATTCGCTACTATCCTTCCAAAGACCCAACTGCGCGCCGTCTACGCTTGTCGGGTCCTGAAGCCGAACGCGCCATCAAGGCCGCCTTGTTGAGCGCCCACGAGAAGTTGAGCGTTGGTCTCAAGGTCTGGCAGCCGGACGACTCGCATTCCGCTACAGACGAGTGGTTCGTGCTCGAGCTCATCAGCGACCCTACTGGTGACATTCCGCCGCCAACTCTCAGCGGGCCTCTCAGCTTCAACGGACCTTCAACTCTCGGCGGGGCTCCTTACTCCAGCGGACCTCCTACTCTCGCTGCACAACCAGCTGTTGGCGGACCTCTTACTTCCACCCGCCTCAGCGGCATCTTTTCCGGACTTTCTCTCTCCGGTGCGCTTCCCGCTCTCGGCGGACATCACAACTTTGGCGGATACCAGACTTTCGGTGGACCTGCTTTTCCACGCGCGACTCCCCCTGTCTTTCGCCCGACGAAGAGCTGGACGCAGTCATGGGATCTACCGTCGGAGCAGATGCGTTCTTGATCAAGACGTGACGGCATTGGTTGAGCAAAGGAGAGCCAACGTGAGTGCAGTCGGGCGGACGAGTTTACTGGCGCGGTAGACTGATGCGCCAAGTACAGAGCTTTTGCGTTATCGACTGGACGTACATTGGAGGGACTATGGGACGGTTGGGGTTTCAGGGCGTACAGAAGGGAGCCGAGAGCGGAAACGAGAGCATGTATGTTCACCGGCTTCGGAATTGTGAAAGGACCAGTCTAGAGTCTTGTGTCGAAGAAACCGTATGCACGTGCCGATACACAGTTCAGCCCTTGGCTACTTGGTTACAGCATCCACAGATCTCAGGCCCGTCTCAAGACCAGTCGAACTTCTCGTATTCCAAGTACGCTATGAAAATGGCCCGCGATTGCTTAATTGAAGTTTTCCAGCGCATTGTAGTCATCCAGGCATCGCCGTTCCCATGCCTGCGAGCTTCAACGTCTTCTTCACATGCCAATCTGCTCCTGCTCCTGAATGGTACAATACTTCACTTTGCTTCCTCACGGGCCCATCCGTGCTGCCGCTCCGCTCTTGCCGCTCCGCATGAAGTTCAAAGGTTTTGGCCGGAGCTTTGCTCCAACACATCAACAAACAAACACCGGCATCAAACGCACCCATCAATCAGCTTCATCGCATCCTTTCAACGATCAGCTTCAGCTCATCAAGACATCAACCACCTTCAACTCATCAAGACATCGACCAGCTTCAGCTCATCGAGACATCAGCACATTTCGAGGTCATGGACGACAAGACTGCCAGCGAAGTCGACAAGGACTTGCGCCTGAAGAGAGAAGTGAACAAGCACCAGGCAAAGGCGACGATGGACAACGCGCAGAACGAGCAGTCCGACGACAAAGACAAGAACAAATTCCAGCAAGCGGAGGCTGCGGAGCAAGCTTCGGAGGCGTGGGTCACCTCAATGGCAGACGACTTGCAACTGCTTCCTCAAGAGCTGTACGATGAAGTCTACCGCCTCGTCGCGCCCGATGTCCCGAAAGCGACCACAATCGAGATTGACGAAAATTACAAGCCACCAATTGCGCTTCAGATCACGAAGGAGACGCGTGAGCAATGCAAGACATACTACAGTTCCAACAACTTCTCATTCACTGATCTGTACCTCTGCCGCAAGTGGCTGGACGCGCTTTCGCCGGACTGCAGTGTGCTCCTGAAGAATATCGATTACAATTTACCTACGCCTCCAGACAACGACAGGTCTCCCAGCACCACGGCCTGGAGGTTCATGGACACGAGACGCATTTGGGACACCTTCACTCCGCTGTTGCGGAAGTTGGCGCCCGGACTCGTTCTCTTGCAGCGGTTTGGCGGACAACATCTTCCCAACGTATGGCTCGAAGTCACGGTCGTCAAAAGCGATGAAAGCCCGTCGGGAGAGAGTTTCTTCGAGTTCGAGCTCAACGCGCGTGGCAACAGGGTGGACATTTCGTAATAGGCAGATGTTGGAATCGCTGAGAGCTTTGAGGTATCGGGGGAAGAGCACCTTGGTATGGAATGGACTGTTGGGAGACTGCCTGGCCTTCGACACATCCGAATCGTGATGCGCACACATCTTATGCTTCTTCACAAGCGAGCACGGCGAAAGGCTGAGGCTTTGTTTCGAAGCTCGAGACCCAGGCTACAGCGGCAGTACCAGCAGGATACAGCTTGGAGGATTGGAGCATTATTGTAGCCTTCGTTAAATGCAATCATGAAACCCACATCAATGTTGTCTTCTTTATCGTCTAATGATATGTTCCATACTCTAAAGGGCTGTCACTCGTAGAATTCACTTCACTTGCTCCGCGGCCCGTTCCGCGCCTCCGTCGATCCGCCAAACGAAGCTTCGAAACAAAATGTTTCGTCACCTTGCGCATCACACATAACAAACAACGCCCACAAGAAAGGAGCCAAGTCTTCAACATGATCAGCAAGGCTACAAAGAGGAAGCGCAAGCAGGAGCAGGAAGACGCTACGGGCAAGGCTACAAAGACGAAGCGCGAGCAGGAGCAGGAAAACGCTGCGGGCAAAGAACAAGAGAGAATCGAAGCAGAGCAGGAAGTGGCTCGTGTCGCGAAGCAGAAGGACACGGAGACGACAAAACTGGAGATGACGGAGCGCGACCGAATCGAACGCGAGATCCGGATCAAGTCGGGGACGGATACCTTATCGACCACGGCCAGACTTCTGGAACGCCTTCCGCAGGAGCTTTACGACGCCATCGTCGAGCTTGTGGCTCCCGATTTCCCGGAAAAGAGCAATATCAAAGTCGACGAGCACTACAAGCCACCGATGAAACTGCAGATCACGAAGTCGTCGCGCGAGAGGTCCATGAAGGCGTATTACAGGACCAACATCTTCTCCTTCACCAATCTCAAGATGTGCGAGAAGTGGCTGAGCACGCTTGCGCAAGACTGTAGCTCGCTCCTAACATCAGTGATTTACAACAACCGCTCTGATGAGAGGTTTTGGCACAAATTGCTCGGGACGCGTGCACAGAGCGAAGCGATCGTGGAGGCACTCCGACCTTCGCTCCACAAGTTGTCTCTTGGGTTCGCTGTCTGGCAGCTAGACGTAGACCACGACTCCTCTCGGGAATGGCTCAAGGTCCAGATCCGGTCAATCTCCTCGGGCCACGATACGCTGGGCAGGAAGGATTATCACATCTCGAGCGCCGCCCCGGGTAAGTGCTGGAGCGTTCTGACCTCTGGTGCATCCGGAAAGTCGGCAGGGTAAAATGAAGAGATAGGGATTTCGACGCGAGACAGGCGACGAGGATGGTGCAGCGGAGTAGCAGAGTGCAAGCATTGCAGATTATGGCTTCACAGGATACGGAGCGATGGCATGACAGGAGGCCTAACACACTAGTAGCATTCAGAGATTAAGCGTGTCTGCCGGCATGACCAGCAACATACGACTGGAAATGCAAAACATTTCACAGGTTGAGCATGACTCCGATAGGTATTCAGTTCTACTAGATCTCCTTGCGGTACAGCAACGCAGTGTTACACATGTGAAGTGAAAGCTGAGAGTACGTGTCTTATGTTGGTGGTATCCGCTGCAATTCCTTCACTTCCTTACGATCGAAACCTGGACCCTTGAAGGCGTGCCGGCTTGCGCCTTTATCTTGCTTGCCGTCTTCTTCATTCCATCACAAACATCGTCGATACTGCGAACATGGCCGACGCAACAACGGCCAGGATCGAGTCGGCAGAAGCGCGCAAATGGCGCACAATCGGAGACAAGATGCCCAAGACAAAAGCGACAAGAGATGTGGACTTCCAGCTGGTGGAACCCATCCAAGCGCTTCCACAAGAACTCTACGATTTCGTCTTCCAGCACGCCATGGAAGTCGATATCCCCACCACGACCAAGATCAAGATCGACGCAGCGTACAAGCCACCGATGCTGCTCGGTCTGACACGAGTGTCGCGCCGCCAGCATTCTCAAGCGTACTACGCAACCAATGTGTTCTCATTCACAGACCTCGAGCTTTGCCGCAAATGGCTCGACGCACTTTCACCAAGATACAGCTCCGAAGTCAGAGCGATCTGCTACGATACGTGCGCAGTAGGACACAAGCATGGCGCTCCGATGTCAAGCATGAAGGTGTACTCTGAAGTCAATATGGCCTTTGGAGATATGTGGTGGAAGCTAGGAGACCGGGTCCTCATCTGGACGCCGCAGTACGGTGAGAAGCACTCGTGGAACGGTGGCTCGTCCAGGGAGAGCTACTCCGAGGATACCTGGTTTAGGATTGAGAAGTCTTCGGGGTCGTACGCGGTGCCCGATGATCTGGTGTCTCAATGATACACGACAGGGTAATAGCGGCAAGATATATTGGGGAGAAATTGGACACAATGAGCTAGAAGACTTTGAAGCTGCCCTGAAGAGGTGCAGTCTCGTGAAACCCCGCGGGAGCAACTTTCTGCTGGCGAAGCGTAGGTCAACGAAAGGAACCGTATCAGAACGAAGCGCAATTGTGGAAGCAACGATTTGAAACTTTACATCTTCTTGTGGCGGCCCTCTCTTCCCAGAACTCTATCGAACGCGAATCGACTCCTATCTGCTGTTGTCAGTGCGTCGTGCTGTGCCTCCACCCATGTGCGGACTCTCTGAGCGCTGACGTCCCCTTCAAGAGAACCTTGGGTTACGCTGCTTGGCGCGATACAAAGCCCACTTCACTTGACTTCCTCTCGGCTCTTCCCGAAAGCCTACTAGCGAGATCCTGCTTCCGGGAACCTTCCGTAGTTCCCGCTTTAAATAGCTTGTACTCATCCTGCTTTAACAAACATCCTTATCCTTCGACCTATCGTTATCTCCTACTAAGATAGACGATAACGACGACTTAGCTTAGGAGACCTCTATTAAAATACGGTGGCTAGCAATGGCTAGCTAGCTCCAAATAGTGCATATTAGGATATCTTACTCTCTGTTAGTAGTTAGTTCTTCTAATTAATTACTTTATTAATTATATTATTTCAATAGGTTATAAGCCCGGGTTTTACGTATATATACTACTCTTATTATCTCTTTACGCACTCTACTACGCACTTATATATAACGATTAAGATAACACCTTACAAAACCCCAAGATTAATAAGGATATAACCTCGGTTACGGATATACCCGCTACCTTACTTAAAAAGCCGGAGGCTAGATCTTAAAATACGTAGCTTACGTAAAAATTCTTACGCTAATCTTACTAGCTATTTTAATTAACACACTAACCTTCTTACTAACCTCCTTATTTTTGGAATAAGAAAGTAGACTAACATAGATACTAGGCGAGATATAAGAAGCGTCCCTTCGTTAAAGAGAATAAGGTATAACTATTAGATCGCTTTACTCTTTAATAGCCTCTAAGTCGACAATCGACCTTACCGTTACCGCTACCTCCTTAGAAGTCGCTTTCGCCTTTAAAAACCTCCGCTAGGCCGATACCTCTCTAAGTCCTCTTTTCTATATATCGTTAAAACGATACGTTAAGAAGTCGAAATAGGGAAGCTTCTAAAGCTCGATATCGACCTAATTCCTTTTAGATACGAATCGGACTTTATCCTTTATAATAAACGTCCTTAGAAGGAACACGGCTCTCTATCTCTAAGGGTAGTCGCACTTAATATACCCGATCCTCTATCTCCTAATCTATAAGATCTCTTCGGACTCGTTCCTCTTATACCTCCTACTATCTATCTACGCGTTAATAAGGATAGAGAACTCTCCGAGCAACACCTCTACTACTTACGCGCCGAATTAGTACTACCGTATAATGGATACGATCTTCCTCGAAGAGAAACTCGAAAGATACTCCGAAGAACCTTAGAGCTACCTCCTTCCTTTTTAATTATTCGACTATATCGACTATATATACTACCGAAAAACCACTAACCCTATTAGTACCCGTGCTCGAAGAAAAGGATAACTAGAGCCTATAGAACGATAAGATCCGTAATTAGCTAGTCGCTCTAGGGTATAGCGCTATTATTAAATCCGCTCTACCTATTAATAATCCAGACCTACCTTACGACGCTACCGAGTAGATTAAATACTAACGCGACTTTAAGGATAAGTAAGAGCGCGCGCTTAGTATTATCCGCGATAGGTACGGATATAACGTAAAATAGCTTATCCTAGATAAGACGGTACTATTTAATATACTTAATACTCTCGCGGAATACTTTACGAAGGGCGGAGTAGGCGAATTCGCTCGTATATCGACCCTCTAGAACCTAATTACTATAGCTAGCGTTAAAGGTAGTATCGGAGTCTATAGGTCTGAAATTCGACGCCTTTAGAACCGCTTCGCTAAAATCGATAAATCTTTAAAGATCCTAGAGCTATACGCTGTTTAAAAATTTATCTTAGGACTACCGGACCCGGGACTCCTTCGAACCCTTCGTAACCTCCTTTAATTAGAACCGAACACTAATCCCCAAAACGATTAATAGAGAGATTAAGAAGCCGGTAGTTATACTTAGCGAAGTTATCTTAGGCGCTAAAGATTTCGAAAGTCGATAGGTCGCTATAAACGGTAATAAAATCGGGATGTTCCCTAGAGGACGAAGACCGAGAGGGAGAAACGCTCCCCGCGACCCTTACTAACACTACTATCGTTATTATAAGGGCGAGTGCTTTATACTAAATCCTAGTAAAGCACCCGAGTAGTAGAAAAAGAAGGAGGCCGAAAGAAGAGACAACCTATCGTCCTCGGATAAGAAAAGAAAGGCCGACGAGGAACCTCCTTAAACCGGTAAATTAACCTAGGTCTACGAGACGATAGATAGGAAGAAATTAAAGAACCTCGTTGTTCTATATAACGATAGCGCCTTCCGAGCCTTAAACTCGGTAGGCGAGTTATTCGCCGTTTATAAAGGAACTAACCTCTTCGACACCTAGATTGTTAACTCTAGCTGCTCTTCTTATCTTATTAGAAGAAAGGATATCTTTACGTTAATAATACCTATCGAAGGACATAGCTCTCGCGGTCTCGGAGGGAACTTAATCTCTCCTACGTATATCGGTACTATTCGAATCCCCGCTAAAGTTAATAGGAAAACATACTAGCTAAACATTACTAACGTTAAATATTTACCGTAGGTAGGCGTTAGTCTCCTCTCGCTTAAACAGATCTAGCCTCTATTCGACGACGTTAAACCCTCTCTAATAGGAATATCTTTAATTAAAGACGGACGTTCCTTTAAAACGTACTTCTAAGGCGGCCTTCTTCTTCTAGAAACAATGCCTACTAAATCTATAATAGAGTTCTATATAGCGGCATACGAAGTCGATAGATAGTAGGCTTAACTATAGCACGAACGAATAGGTTACCTCGGCTAATAAAGCGTCCACCGCCTAAAGAATATAGTAACGGGCATAGACGACTTGAGCCTCGCCGGTTAATACATCTATAAAAGCTACGTTTATAGTCGTTTTCGCGCTAAACCTTACTACGGACATATTAAACTAGTAACGTCTAAGCTCGAGCTCCTTTATATAGATAGCAAACACGGTCCAAAGAACACTATTGCTTACGATAAGTCCTAGTTCTAGGTAACCCTCGTAGACGATTTTATAACGAACACCGACTGTTTTCCTTACGTATACATCCGCGACGTCCTTTTATGCCTCTAGTGGTACCTTAAACGGCATTAGACTACCGTATATAAATGCCGACGTATTCGGCTCGATTAAGGTAGCGAATTTATTACGAATAACTTCAAAGCCTTCTATTACGACTAAGGCATTAAACTCGAGTTCACCTTAATAGAACAAAGTTAATTAAATAGTGTAGCCGAAGTCGTTAATCGAGTTATTCTCGAAAAACTGGAGCTAACTCTTCGAATAGGCGGCCTATCTCTAAAGTAGTAGCCTATAGTCGTTTAAGCTATAGCTTACCTACGAAATCGATCGCCCAACTCTAGACATAAGGTTACTAGACACGAAGCGTTCTACGGCGAAAAACCGGACCTCTTAAACATTCGAAAGATAGGCTTAAAAGCCTACTACCTTACTAAGGAGCCGAAAGGACGGGCTAACTATACCGATAGAGCGGAAGAAGGCAAGCTCTTAGGCTTTAAAGGGAACTACTAATACCTAGTAATCTATCCGGGGTGGAAGACGCTACGCTAGGTCTATAACATCGTATTTAAAGAGCATCGGAAACATATTTAGGCTAAGATTAATAGCGACGATAATAAGCCTCTATTAAAGAGGCATCCTAGTAGACTCCTTAGTCCGTGTTTATAGACGAGGCCTATTTCGGTGCCTATCGCTTTAGGGGGAGAAATTGAAGATAAGGAACTAATAGACACCGAAAGCACCGATTCTAAACTAACGACTCCACCCGAATTACTAACGCTATTATTACATACCTTAGAACTAACACCGGAACCAGAACTTCTACCTCCGGCTAAGACGCATTAGGACTATATAATACTAGATAGTCTTAAGCGAATACGGAAGAAGAACTCTCTCTTCCCGGAAACCGAGTATACGCTTCTCTATACGTATATAAACCCTCTAACTAAGACGCTCGACTATTACCCTATCCTCTAATAGACGATACTATACGCGTTTCTAGTAACTACTATAACCGCCTTTAAGCCCTACGAACCTCGCACTATTGTAGACGTAAAAGGCATAACCGTCTAGACCGAATAGAAGGACGTAATAAGCGACGAGGTTAAATCCCTTCGGAAGAACAAGACCTAGCGCCTAAAGAAACGATTATAGGTAGCCTTAACCGCGAACATCTTACTAGTACGGAGATAGGTATTTAAACTTAAACGAGAGCTAACTAGCGAGATCCTTAAGTATAAGGCCCGATAGGTAGTTAAAGGATATCGATAAGAAGAGGGTTTAGACTATACCGAGACGTTTGCATCTATCGTTAAACTAATAAGCTATAAGGCTATCTTCGCTATCGCCGCGGCACTCGACTACGAAATTAAATAGATAGACGTAAAAACTACATTCCTCTATAGTCTTATTAAAGAAACCGTCTACGTCGAACAGCCCTATAAGTTCGAAGAACCTAGTAGTAAAACCGATGTCTATCTACTCGATCGCGCACTCTACGGACTAAAGCAATTACCTTGCACTTAGTACGAAACTCTTACCTACTACCTCGTAGAAATCGAATTTAAGCTACTAAATGCGGACGTAAGCGTGTTCGTTCGAATAAACATATTTATTATAGTCTACGTCGATAACCTACTAATTGTCGGCCTACGGAAGAAGGAGGTTAATAAAATTAAAAGCTAACTAGCGAAAAGATTCGACATGTCCGACCTTAGACCGTACGCTTACTATCTCGGTATAATAGTACGAAGGGACCGCGTTAACCGAAAGATATTCCTCGGCTAATAGGCCTATATTAAGAAGTTTCTCCGTTAATACAATATATAGGAACAAAAGGTTAGAACTATACTAATAGACTCTTCTACGAAAATCGAACCGGCGAAAGACGGATATATCGCTCTAAGCGAACTTAAGGCTAAATACTAGTTAGTAGTAGGCTCTTTAATGTACGTAATGCTAGGCACGCGTCTAGACATTATATACTCTATATCTATTATTAGCCGGTTCTACGCTAACCTAACGGAAGCACACTAGAAGCTAGTTAAAAGAATTATAGCATACTTACGTTACACTATTTAGTTTAAATTAGTATATTACGGCGACCTACAATCTCTTAGCGGCTATACGGATGCCGATTAGGCCGGTAACACCGAGATACGTCGCTCTACGTTAGGATAGATATTTAGCCTTAGTAGCGGAGCTATTAGCTAGTCGTTAGAGCGATAGACGAGAGTAGCGCTATCTATAGTAGAAGTAGAATACATAGGCGAAACGTAGGTAGTAAAAGAGGCTATCTAGCTAAAATCGCTGCTAGATTAACTCCTCCCCGATAAGAAAAGGGGACTATAGGCGACAATTATCCACTACGATAACTAAGGCGTAATAGCGCTCGTAAAGAATCCCGTCTTTTACTCTCGGTTAAAACACTTTAGCGTTAACACCTACTTTATCCGAGAACGAGTCCAAGAAGGAGATATTAAGCTCTAATAGGTAGAGACCGACAACATAATAGCCGATAGGCTTACTATACTACTACTAAACCGACAATTTCACGCATTTCGTAAGGTAGTCGGACTATTACTTCCTACTTTAGCTTTAACTCTAAAATAGCTAGAAGACATAAAATAAGTTAGCGAACTAGGGGGGGGGGGGGTTCGCCTAAAACCTACGATAGCGACGTCGTTTCTATTACTATTAATTTTCTTTAATAACGAGCTCCGAGCTAATATCGTTTAAGAGGAGTATACGAAGTTTAAGGGTAAGTTAACCGATTGTTCGATAAGATATCGCTATCGACCCCAAATCCTTATATAAAAGTAGCCGAGTTATATAATCCTCGGCGCTAACCTTAGCGCTAAAGTATAAGGATTTTCTAACTTTAGGACTAAACTTCCTTCTTTTTATAAATATCCGGCTACTAACAACTATAGAGGACTTCCCCTTTTACCGCAACTATATATATAGGACCGAATCTAGACTCGAACTTACCGAAAACGAATTCGGCCGTCCTACCTTAAAGAGGATCGCATTAGACGAATTACTCCCTCTATCTAATATAGCTAACTTCCTAGCTACCGCTTCCGGCCGAGTCCTTCGCTAGAGGATTAAATAAAGACGACCTATATTACCTAAAAACCTTAGTAGCGTTAATTTTAGTGTTCTTAGTAAGGAAGCTATCGAAGGGATCTATCGTAATTACTTTACTACTACCGAACAATTAAAGGACTGCCGTAAAATAACTAGAATGCTCTAAGTATTCGAAAGTAGGTTAATAGAGAAATACGGACTAAACGGACCCTATATTTACCCTAAACCCCTCTACTTTCTAACCGATTAAGAGCGTATAAACTAGGCCTCTACCTATAAAGATGTAGAACACTCGGACGTCTAGAGCGCTTTCTAAACTACGCCGAAAACTAGGGATAGATATACGCCTAAAACCTAGATCGCCCTCGTAAAGAGCCCTTAAGCTAACTAGATTACCGACCGTAACTAGCATTAAATCCCCTAGTACGTATAGGCCTTCGCGATCGTTAGTAGTCCTAGGAAGTATAGAAAGAACCTCTTTATCTACGATTGCAACGGCGGAAGTCTTATATACCGGCATAGAGAGGTTAAGCTTAACGAACTATATAGTAGCATCGTACGATTCGCCGATTCTATAACAAAATTAGGTCTACCTAGCGCATTAATCGGGTATTTATAGGTAACATCCACGACGACTTTATTAGCGACACTATAGAGTAGGTATAATACGACGATACTAGTATCGAAATTAACGATAACCACTACATTAGCTATACTATACGGTGGGTTTATAAGATAAGCTAGATAAAAGATAGATACTTTAATCCTAAGGATAAGAAACACAACCTTAACGATCCGCGATAGGAATCCTTCGTCGAAATAGAATACTTAACAAAGCACTATACCGCTAAGTAAGAAGTAAGCTAGTACTCTTCCCTTATAGAGGGTTTAATAAGGCTAGCATAGAACAGCTAACGAGGGGGAGTGTTGAAATACGGTAGCTGGCAATAGCTAGCTAGCTCTAAATGGTGCATATTAGGATATCTCACTCTCTATTGGTAGTTAGTTCTTCTAATTAATTACTTTATTAATTATATTATTTTAACAACCTCCTGCATCCTCGAGATTGTGTTCCTGCCCGCAAAGGTCGCCAACATCGAAGAAGACACTACGAACAAAAAGCGCATGTAAATTACTAAGCAAGAGTCCGAAGAAGCGCGCAAATAGAAGACGAACGCGGCGAGACAGGTTGCGAAGCGCCGCGCAGCAGCAGCACTGAGGTTCAAGACTCGCCTCCACGAACTGCCTCAGGAGCTGTATGACAAGATCTTTGAAGGCGCCATGACGTTCGACATCCCCGAGGCCTGCACGATTGAAATCGACAAGACATACAAGCCGCCCAAGTTCCTGTCAATCACGCCCGAATTGCGCAGAACCTCTGCGAAAGCGTACTTCGCGAACAACGTCTTCTCCTTCCCCGACATGAGAGACTGTCACAAGTGGCTCAGCGCCCTCGACCCACAACACGGCCTTCATCTGTCAAACATCCGCCACGAAACTCATCGAATCACGGGCATGCAGCACTACAACCGAGGAATGACGCCAGAACGCCTCGTGTTGAACTTCGATACCGCGAATCGTTCGTTTGCTCCCGATCTCCCCGTGGACATTGACCAGATGTACGACAGCCTTGAGAAATGGCTTGGATTGAAACTCGCGCGCGAGCTCATACATTTGAGATGGGATGGTTGGGTTGGGCTGCCGCCGCCGCTCTCACGGCATCGGTGCGAAAGCTGCGGAGCGTACTAAGGAGAGGCTTGAAGGACGAGACAGTGGAGGAGGCCGCGAGACGTGTTGACTTGCATGAGCAGGCAACGGAACAGAGCGGGATGGTGCGTTCTGCTGCATAGGTCGTGCAAGGCATGTCAACTGTTTGGGGAGTGAGATTACAGCGGTGGTCGGAACCAAGATCAAAGGCGTTTTTCTTAGCGCGCACTTATCGCAGGTTTGCGTGTCAATGATTCTTTTCAGCTACAATTCGAGACTCTTGTTGCAACTCATAGCTCCACTATAACTTCACAGTAATCTGAACGTCCTGAGAGTTGTCATGATACAGCTGTATAATTCGAACTGTCCGCGCTGCGATAGGATACATGTGTGAGAGAGCTTTGAATCACGCTTTCAATTCACTTCACTTCCTTTCCAGCCCGCTTCCTCCCGACCGTACGGCCGCTTGGTCCGGTCCGTGAATTTATTCTCAGCAAAGCTTGCTTCGCTCGAAGCTCATCGTCTCTTCGACACAGACAATCATCTCATTGAACGTATGCGGAACTCGCCACCATCATGGCTGACAATAGTAACATCGAAAACATTCGCTCCACGCCCTGCACGCTTCTGAATGAAGATCACACCGGGAGACGTCGTCAGGCAACAGAAGAGACCGCGACTCTCGTGCAGAGTCTTCCTCAAGAGCTCTTCGACAACGTACTAGGTTATGTCATGACTCCAGACATCCCAGAGATAAGCATCGTCGACATCGACAAGAATTACCAGCCTCCGAAAGCACTGCGAATTACGAAACCGCTCCGCGACACCACAGCGCAGACCTACTTCGCCACCAACCCTTTCTCCTTCACCAGCTTAAAAGTCTGCCGCAAGTGGGTGAGCGCAATCGCACCCGAGCATAGCTGGCTTATCAAAGGGATCCGCTTTGACCCAAATTCCACGTCGGGTTACACCTACTGCACCATCGCAGAAAGTCCCGGAAGAGCGATGGACGAACATGGCCGAGAATTCTGAAAGGACTGTATCGAAAGCTATCTTCCGGATTGGTCGTCTGGCGGACGTATGACACACTTTGTCCAACTCTCCGATGGGCCAAGAGGGACATCAAGTGGGACTTCCACGCGTCTCTCCGAGATGTCCAGGGAGGAATGGGGTGATTGCAGTGGGTGGTCGGCGCAAGCTGCTGTCCCCGGCGAAGTGTTGACGCTTTAATAACCTGGCAGGCGCTGAATTTGACGCGACGGTCAGGAGACGACGCCGAGGGAGTGATCGTGCTATACTCGTGGCGTAACTCATCGCCGAGTGCGCTTTATGCATGCACAGCGTCCAGATCTGCAGGTCTGCGACTTTTCAGAAGAAGGCACAATTGACAAGAAGCCGAGCGCATACTCACTCGTCTGCAGTCATCAGTCTGGGACTCGAAAACTCCTTTTCATCTGGTCTTGAGCTCCATTGGAGGCAATGAGAACGCTCTTCGACATGAAATGCACCGTCCTCATGCGTCAGTTTCTTCCTCAGCTTTTTCTACTCCAAACTTTGTCGATGGTGTGAGGAAACTCCTCCAGCAAACTTGGAATCCGCTCCTGCGTATCGAATGCGAGCTTTTGAAAGGAGTACTTTTGCATCAATATTCGACAGAGCTCTGGGCACAAACACGATAATCTAGTATTTACATGGCGACCACACAAGATGAAAACACAGACGTCTACATCAACATCACATGTGGGCCTGGAAGTTGTTCCCGCATCAACGAATGCGCGAAAAAAGGAAAAAAAAAAAAGGATCTGGTTGCCATGCAAAACATCCTTCGATCAACACGACATCGCAACCTCTTCTGAACTGTTGAGCACCAACCAGAACATACCACAACAATGACACACATGGATTGCGCAGCAGAGGTTCCAATGTCGCAACATTCTCCGTCCAGGCAGAGCGCAATGCGGTTCAAAGAAGTCTCCGACGTGCCTTCCACCAAGTAAGCGCTAGCAAACGCCCCTATTGACTTCACAACACCACATGCAAAGCACTAACTTCACCTTTCCAGCACATCCTCCCAATCCAACTCTTCACCATGCCCACCTCGCACTTCCACCCGCCACGACAGCCTCCAACCAGACCGCCGACACGACAGCCTCCAACCCTCCCTCGCCCGACCACCCCCACCCCCCCACCTCCCACCCGGTCCTCCCCCACGCCGCAAGAAACGCACCCCCGCCGCCCACGCCCACCAACTCAAACTCCTCCGCCTCCACCTCCTCTCCACCCATCCGATCCTCGGCACGCCATCCTCCACCACCAACCGCATCCACGCCATCATCACCTGGGGCGGAAACCTCTCCTCCACGCTCTCTCTGCGACCCGCACCGAACGACGACGACGACACGCTCACGCCGCGGGTGTGGTTGGAGGACTCGTTTCCGGGGGTGTATGGCAAGGAGGGGATGTATGAGCGGCTTTGTGGGGAGAAGAGGAGGGCGAAGGAGGTGGTGGGGGGAAAGTGGGGACTCGGGGTGGATTGTTTTGAGGGGGTGCATAGGGGAGTGTTGTTGGAGGGGTGGGCGGAGGAGGAGATTTTTGATTTTGAGGGGTATTATGCAAGGAGGGAGGAGGAGGAGGTGGCGTGTGATGGTGGAGGGGTGTCTGGTTGAGAGGGAGGGGGGAGCGGGGTGTGGAGGGGTTCTGCGCGGAGGGCCGATGTGGAGTTGGGATTGCTTGGATTGTTCGGATTGTTTGGCACTTTGGACTGACTGGGATCGGGGAGGGTTGTGGACTTGGAAATGTTTTTGGCCGGCGAAGGGACCGGCAAGAATGAAATTCAACGCAGCGGAGAAATGGACGATGAGGAATGGGGGAGACTTGCCGCGGAGACTGGGTCGTGCAGGCTTGGCCTTACGGTTTGTAGACCAGAGGGACCCTATACTCTGTCCACGACGGAGGTTTGAGAATGCGTCGTGAAAAGCAGCGAGACCGAGATGGCCATGAAGTCGCCGTGCCCAGCAAGCTTTGTTTCACGTGCGAGTGATCTTTAGATCATCTTCTTTGCCAAGCGCCGAGCTGAAAGTTCAAAAAGTCAACAGCTCAAGCTTTCCAGCAACCTTTTCCAAGTGAAGTGGCAAAGCTCCGAGGAGCTTGACGCTCACCGCCGAAGATCGCTGTGCCGCGAGGGTGACTCACTGTCGGATCTGAGGTCCCCACACGAGCATGGTGAGGTACTGTGAACTCCACAACAATGCTGTGGCACAGTCCTGTCGAGACGGCCGTGACTCCACAGAGCGTCAGCGCGCCCATATGCTGCCGTGCGTGAACCCAAGATCCCAGATGAAACGTCTGTACTCCAGGAAGAGTGCGCTTGGAGCGGGACCGCGGAGGTATCTTGAGCTCAGACTTCGTCCCTCGGTCTGCCAACTCGCATGAAAATAGACTCGTCCAAAGTCCTCTCTGGTCGATGAAGCGGGGAAGTCTGCAGCGAAATGCTTGGGAGAACACTCTAGATGAGGTTCATGCAAGACGTACCGTTCAAATAGAGTAACCCCGCCCTTTAGTCCGCCTACTGAAAGCAGCTGAAGTCACTGAAGTGAAGTTGGACGCGAGTACCTTCGCACGCGCTACTGCACGTGGCGCCAAGAACGCGGGGGAAAGATCCATAGAATAGAACTAGATCGATGGGAGGAATTTCTAGCGTGAAGCTTCATTGAGCGACACCCCCTCCTTTTGGGATGCACCCTCCTGCATGCCGCGCTTTTCCGATGTGTCGCAAATTGAGACTTCTTCATATCCGCAAAAGAATGGAGACTTGGACTTTCCGAGCGCGATGACGAGACGAGGCAAACTCAATCACTGGTGGTGCTTGCTGACTCGAGCCGGGGTTCCAGGTCTGGTTCGTGCCGGAGTCCAATTTTAACCACTCCCATAAGGTTACCGGCTGGCGCAGCACCTGTGCTGAACTCCGATTGGCTTGGCCACATAGATTGCCGAGACCACCAAGGATTACCCCAGAAGCAGTTGCCAGCCTACCGAGGCCTTAATCGCGTGAAACGTGGGTCCCTGGTTACACGACCTCAACGCGACGGGGTTGATAAGGAGGGGTGGTGCGGAACTTGTCTCTCTCTCTCGCTCCTTCGCGACCTGACCTCTGTCAATCGAGCGGCTTTCTCGACGCTGGTCGCGCGATTCTTTCTTTCTTTCGTTTCCTCCCCTTGAGAGCCACCGGCATCGATCGCCAACATGAGGCAATCATCGTTTGACAAGGAGCCCGGCATTGCGATGCTCGAGAAGTCGCAGACCAACAGCTCCGGAGATGTCACGAGCGATACGGCGGCGAAGGTCGAAGAGAAGGTGAGAGAGCCATTTGACGTTGACAAGCCCGCCTTCAGACGACGTTGATGCTCATGGTTTGCGACGACAGTTGACCGCGAAGCTCTTCTTCTGCATGGTCGGAATGTGTCTGGCCTTTATCGTCGCGGAGATCACGCCTCTCTTCCTGGTGACCTGCTTCACCATCATTGCCGCGGACTTCGACGCCTTGGACAAAGTGATCTGGATCCTCGTCGCTCCTTATATCGCCACGGGCAGCATCGCTCCTTTCGTCGGATGTTTGTCCGATCTCATGGGTCGTCGAGCCATCATTCTGGGCTCTCTCGTCCTTGTTTTGATTGCCTTCACCATGCAGGCTGCGGCGCCGAACTTCGCGGTCTTCCTGACTGGTGCGATCTTCTGCGGCGGAGCGATCGGTGTCTTGATCATGTCGGTCATTGCAGCCGCATCGGAGCTGGTTCCTATGCACAAGCGAGGTGCCACGATTGGCTACCTGTCTCTGGGCATCATTCCTTTCGCACCGGGAAGCATGTACGGCCAATTGATGTGAGTCAAGAAGCATTGGCAGAAGGCCACCGCATTGAATTGTTCGAGTTTTGACTGACCTTGTTGCGAATAGTGCGATGCACAACTGGCGTTACATCTACCTCATGCTCGGCCTGGTCGCCGTGCTGGCTTTCATCATGCTGTTCATTTTCTACTCTCCTCCCCCTCGTCCCACCACCCTCGGCGTGTCCAAGATGGACCTTCTCAAGAGAATCGACTACGGCGGCTGCTTCTTATCCGTCTCCGGACTCGTGGTCTTCCTCATCGGCATCAACTGGGGCGGCGAATACCGCTGGGGCTCCGTCCGAGTCGTCTCCTGCCTTGTCATCGGCGTTGTGATATTGGCACTCTTCGCCGTGTACGAGATTTACGTCACGAAGTACCCCATGTTCCCCATGAGGCTGGTTCAAAGCAAGCGTCACTTCGCCGCCGTGGCCATCCTATGCTTAACATCAGGTGAGTCCGCACCGTCTGCCCACCAAAGTGAACTCTCAGCTGACAACTCTACCCCTCCAAAGGTGTCAACTATGTCCCGTTGACCGTCTTCTGGACCATCCAAGTCTACACCGTCTACGAAGCCTCCTTCTCCGACGCCGGCCGCTGGCTCCTCCCCCTCGGCTTCTGCATCATCGGCGGCGCCGGCCTCTCCGCCATCCTCATCTCCGTCTTCAAGAAGCAGATCCACTGGATCCTCATGTTCTTCTGCGTCCTCCAAACCGTCGGCATCGCCTCCATGGCCGCCTTCGACAAGTCCAACATCAACACCGTCTGGGCGCCCATGGTCATCGGCCTCATCGGCGTCGGCGGCGTGCTGCTCCCCTCCCAAGTCGTCTTCTCCGTCATCTCCCCCGACGACCTCATCGGCACCAGCGTCGCGCTGTCCGTCGTCATCCGCATGATCGGCCAGGTCGTCGGCAAGAGCATGTTCTACAACATCTTCAAGACGGACGTCGTCAAACACGCGCCGAAAATCATCGCCATCCCCGCCGTGCAGGCGGGGTTCACGAGTGTGGAGCGCATCACCGCCGTGGTCAATCAGATGACCGCGGGTCCGTTGAAGTACTACATCGACCGTGGCTTGTTTCCGGAAATCACCTCGGATCCGGCGAAGATCCAGGCTCTCATCGACGCGGGCAAGACGTTGTATGGCAATTCTCTGGGCATGTTGTATTTGATCTCGCTGCCTTGGGGCATCTTGGCGATTGGCTCGTGTTTCTTGCTGTGGGGCGTGGACAAGTACATCGACGAGCATGTCGCGGTACATTTGTGAGTTTGGGAGGGAAAGAAATTCAAACACGGGACGGAGTTTTTTGTTTTTTTGGTTTGGTTGGGTTTGATATGGACTGGAGCAAAATGTATTACCTATGATTTTAACACTGTAACCGTTCAATCATTTACAACAGCGATTTCATTCCTTGATGCCCTTTTTCCGCCCGCTCTTGACTGACGTGGTAAATAAACATCCCAACAATCCACGCTCTCCAGAATTTCGCCCCAGAGACATCACCGCCCTGTGTGTTCGTGTCGCATTAGCTGAACTAGAAGCACGATTGAACGGCTCCACAGTGAGCTCTCTAAGTAATAATTAAGGTAATTAATTGATTCCCTAACTAGCTATTAACACGAATAAAAGGTGTAATCTTTTCTCTTGCTAAGAAGTTACCTGACTATTATTACGTAATCTTAGAAATGCAACACACCTCTTTAGTAATAGCAGAAATCTTTAGTTTCTCTAATGCTAGTAGTGCATTGCAAGTAGCAATATTATAAGTGTCTAAGTTAGTATTTACCTGCACTAATTATCTAACTCTATATTTAAGGTGAATTGTCCTTATTTAGTTATTAGTATGCTATTTTTTTGTAATATTTAGTAGTGAATTTTCGATTCCCCTAATAGTTAGGCGGCTCTAGATAGATTATAAGCATTTACAAGCCCTTAGGATTAATTACTAGATTACTAAGTGTAAATACCTGCCTGCTGTTTGTTGTTTGTTTGTTTGTTTGTTTGTTTGTTCCATTTACGTCCTTTCGGAGTCCAAGACTATATAGGACGGCCTTGCAAGCAAGGCAGTAGATCTATTTACAATTAAATTCTTTCGGTATTCTTTAACCTTAGGGGAAACCCCGTGCCTAAGGCAATGCTAAAGGACTTTAAACAAATGTAAGACAAAGGAAATCAAACGAGTGTTACTATAGCTAGAGCTACAGAATTTTCGCGCCAAGCTTTTTATAGAATTTTTAGCGGATCCTTCCACTTCGTATATACGCTACAAATTCGAAAAGTAGAGTAGAGTGCCGTATAAAATGCCGTATAAAAGTAGCTATCTAACTCGCTATCTTCTCTTGTCCTTAATATGCCTTTATAGTATCGTAGTAGCAGTTCTATCTACGATAACGTAGGTTAATCGTAGAGTTGTAGATTCTACCGAGTTCTAGCTCTTTAAAGTGCACTTATCCGTAGAGAACCCGAATCTCTAGAGGGAAAGAGGTACGGTTCGGTTCGGATTTCGAGGAGGTGCGCGTATAGGGTAGAGTAGACTACTTCTTCTTCTTCTTCTTCCCGTTCGTAGTATAGAGGGCTGTTCGTTCGAATCGTACTGTCGTTCTATAGCTTATATTTCGGGGCGGATTTCGAGAAGGATTTCGGCGGATTCGAGAGGTTTTCGAGGAGGTTTCTTCCAGACTATCTTAGTTTCCCTTCCGAAGAAGGTACTTACGACGGCTACCGCGTAAAGGTGCAGTCTGTTCGGCCGTCCTTGCCTACTATTAGTAACTTACTAATTCCTTAATTGTAGAGTTAGTCTTAGTTTAAGAGAGCTATCTTTGCTCTTAAACCTCTCTCTCTTTTTCTTTCTATACTACTTAATAACTTCTTAATTCGAACTGCGCCCTTAAGCTCCTCTAAGTATTAGATATATAACAAGCTCCTCTAACTATTAGATATAAGCTTTCTTCCCTCTTTATAGTACTTAGAACTTCTAAAGAGTTCTTTAAGACTTCCTTACTGCTCGGTATATAGCTTAGGTATATGTCTTATACGCTTAAACTCTAGGATCTAGACTAACTCCTAATAGGAAATCTTTAAAATGTCTTCTATAGTCGATACTATACGTCGTGCTAGAGGAAATATTAAGGCTACTATTGCTAGAAATGTTATTAGAGGCGGATCTAGCTCTAGCTCTAGAGGTAATACTCCTAAGAAGCTAAACTATCCTAACAAGAAGCCTACTAGTATAAGTTAGGGTATGTATAAAAATATCTTAGACTAGATCTAGGCTACTATCTTTAGTAAGCGCAATACTACGATTTAGGCTAAGAAGCTAAAGCTATTCTATAATAGCTAGCGTAAACTAGCTAGTAATAGTATAATACCTACTATTATTGCTATAAGCAAAGGCCTTAGAAAAGGCTTTTAAGGCATTAGTAACAAGCTTCTCTTCCTAGAGGATAATAGTAACGAGCTTAATGCAATCTCTAATACTATAGCTCGTTAGATTCTAAGGCTTCTAACTCCTCTGTCTTTTAATCCTTATACTAGACTAAATCGGCTTCCTGTAATCTTTAGATCTCTATTAGAGAGCTGTAAGGATTCTATTTCTTTTCCTAGGGTCCCTTATAAGGAGGGCTATAGTACTACTAATAGTATATTCTCTAGCTGCTTTAGGGTAACTAATAGCAATAGAGAGTACCTCTTTAGCGGCTCCTATACTAACTGCCTCTACTAGAATTAGTATAACAAGTGCAGGTTCTCTAATACTAAGTCTAGCCCCTCTCGCTCTGGGGCTCGATCTGCAATACTAGCTTCTATTAACAATATGCCTACTAGAAATTGCATAGTCGAGATTAACTCTAATCGATTTGTTAGTCCCTCTACTAATCTTTCTTTCTCTTCTAATACTAATGCTACTAGTCGCAATAGCAAGAGTTCTAGACGGCTTGTAGCTAACCTTAATATTAGCTTTTCCTTCCGTCGCTCTAATAACCTTTAGAGCTTTATTAGACGAGTTCGTACTGCTCTAGAGGAAGTAGAGGAGATCCTAGATACTAAGGAGGCATCTCTAAAGGACTTAGATAAGGATATAGAGGACGCTTAATCTAGAATTTAGGATAACTTAGGAGTAGTTAGGAGAGTAACTAAAAAGCCTAGGAGTCGATTTCTTACTTATTTTTTGCTTAGAGTTTATAATGTTGCCTCTTAGAGGCTAAAAAGCATTAATTTTTAGTATACTTTTGGAGTTTAGGATTACGATAGGATGCTTTTAGGAAGCTTTAGGAGTAATTAGGGAGAGTAGAAGGCACTAGCACTAAAGCCTCCTCCCCTAATCTAAGAGTTTAATGTTTCTAGTTTCCTAGTTTGTCCTACCCTAATAACGAATTCTTTAATAATTTTTAAAGGTGTATAGGCAGGCTCTAGGAAGATTGCCTTTGCTTCTTTAATAGATCCTTCTAAGTAGTTAATACTAGGACAAAATAAAGGTCGGCTTCTACTAAATTTCTCTTCTAGTATCTAGTATATTATTAATTTCTACAGCTTCTAAGAAGTTTCTCTGCTGTATTTTAAGGAAGTAAGGTTAACTAATTGCTAAATCCGGTTATTGCAGAACTCTAGTATAGTAGGTCCAGAATCCGGGGAAATTTAACCTTACCTCCTATCTAACTTTACTTCTAACTTAGCTTTCTTAGCCTTAATTGTTCTATAAAGGTCTTGTGCTGCTAAGGTCTAAGTATCTTAGTAAGTCTATCTACTAGCATCTCTTTAGTTTAAAGCTATTAAATATTAATCCTTCCTTGCTCGTATTCTTAATAAAGCTAACACTAATAAATGTTAATATAACGAAGTTTAGTATTAAGCTTTCCTGCTTTAGACTATATAATCCTTAGAGTCTACTTGTTGTTATAGAAGAGTGTTAGTATTCTTTTATTAAGTTGCAGACTAATGTCTTAAAAGAGTCTTTGCTACTAGATTAACTCTAATCTAGCGTATAAAGCTGTAAGGAGTTCGGCTTCTATACTAGACTTTGTTACTATGCTTTGTCTATATACTTTCTAATTAAGAAGACCTCTAAATAGCATAAACAGCTATCCTTCTAAGGACTTTCTGCTTACTATGTTGTCTCTAAAGAAAGTATCTAACGCTGCAAAGAACTTATAGTTATGCTAGTAAGCTTAAACTTCTTCCTCCTTAGAATTAAAAGCAGAATATTTAAGATAGTACTTCTTTGTCTAAAGCAAGAACTTAATATAATGCTCTAACGCCTTAAAATAATTAGGCGTAGGATTCTGAAGAAATTAAGAAAGAACAGACATAGCCTTTGCAATATTAGGTCGTGTCTGTGTTGCCGCCTAGTTAAGAGATCCTACTCTCTTCTAGTATCCGAGGATTTAACTCTAGGAGGCTTGCACCCCTTTAGGAGCCTTAATCCCCTTAAAATTGTATAGGAGTAGAGACTTAATACGATATCTAATCTAATTGCCTTCTTTATCTTTAACCCTAATGTTAAATTTAGTAGCAACCTTCTTAAAGTATACCTATTAGGAGAGCTAGAGTTTTCCTTAGAGTCGGTCTCTAATTACTTTAATCCTAACAAACTACTTAAGTTAACCCAGATTATTTATATCGTACTTATTACAGAGTCTCTACTTAAACTCCTAAGCTGCAGCTTTGTCTCTTAGATAGTATAAGAGGACAATGTTATCTATATAGTAGAAAACTAGAAGCCTCTAATTATTACTAATATAGAGACAGTCTGTATTCTATATTAGACGAAGTCTAAGCTCTTTAAGGGTCGTACTAAAGTAATTTGCCTAGAGTATTAGAGATTCCTTTAGTCCGTATAGAGCTCTTAATAGCTTAAGTACTTTTCCTTTCTTTTTAAACCCCTCTAGGTACTAAGTATATATTGTGTATAGCAACTTAGTATTTAGAAAGGTAAGTACTGTATCTAGTTGCTCTGCTTCGTACCTAAACTTTGCATAGATAGCTATTATTAGTCTAAAGACCTTAGCTGCAAGGGTTAAAGCATATATATTAAGTTCTATAGTCTAGAGATCTCCCCTTCTACAGATCCTTGTTTTAAACTTTATAAGTCTTTCTTATAAGTCTGCCTTGTACTTAAAGACCTATATTAGAGCGAGGGGCTTCTTTAATGTCTACTAAGCAGCTTCTATAGTATTAGCTTCCTTAAAAGTCCCTCTTAATATTACTTAAGTCTACTCCTCCTAGCATACTTATATCTATTATCTAGTAAAGCGATGCTTTAGAGCCTGTCTTATGTTCTTTAGCTTAGGAGAAAGTTCTAATACTAGAGGTGCTTCTTTTCCTTTAAAAGGGTTAGCTGTTTCCTCTAGCTCTTCTAGTTAAGTTAATTTTGCTATAGAGATTAATCGCAGTATTATACTAGAGAAGGAAAAGCTTAACTCTGCTTTAAGTCTTAAGGTATATTTCCTCTCCTTTCTTGTAATCCTGCGTTTCTCTACTCTGCTAAAGGCAATTCTCTAACGCTTGTTTAGTATAGAGACTTAAAACTTAGGTTTAGATTTGCCTTCTAGTTTAGGTAGACTAGATCCTATAGGTTGTATTTCTAGTTCTAGTGCACTAAGCTTTTTAAGTAGCTCTCTAATAGAGGGGAGGACAATATCTATATTAATATCTTCTCCCTAGACAGAGTCCTAAATAGTCTACTCTAAAGCTCGAGGGTAACTCTTGCTTATTAGAGGAAACTCCTTAAGTTCTCTATCTAGCTGCAGTTCCTAGTTAAAAATCTCCTATTAGGGAGAGTCTAGAAGTTCCTCGATCCTCTCTAGAATAGAAGGTTAACGGGGTCTTAGTATAAAATCCTGCTCTAGGTAATTAGGCTAATGCGGTTCTTGTGCTAGGAGTCGCCTTAGTGCCTTTAGCACCCCTTCTTCTTTAAGAGTATTAAGGTTTGGAGGAGTAAGATATGCCTCCTCTAGTTTATTAAACTAATAGTTAGATGCTAGTTGCTATACATTGCCCTTAGTTAGAGGTATACTAAATTCTTTAATAAGCTCTAGCTCGTTAAGAATAAAGCTAAGATTAATGTCGTATCTAGTATAGGTATAGTTCTTATTAAAGATAATATCTCTTAACCTAATAACATTAGTTGTTCGAGGTATTCTAAGAACTAACTTCTTTAATAGAACCTAGATTCTGTATATGTTGTAACCCTTAAAGCCGTAGAGATATCTAATATAGGTTCTTACTTTTAACTTCTGCAGCTTTAGAAGGTCTAGTCGCTTTAATAGGTATGCTCTAGATCTAAATCGATATAGTCCTAAATAGTCTAGCTTGAAACTAGTTACAATCTTAAAGGGTGTTCTACTAAGATAGTCTACTCTAGCGGATCTTAGCGTCCTATTTAGAAGATATATAGTAGCTGTAACCGCCTCTAGCTACAGACTGTGTAGAAAACTAGCATAGGATATTAAGACTCTTGCTTATATAATAATTAGTCCTCCTGCTCTCTCTGCTAGGTCCTGTTCCTAGGTATATAGTACTGTAGGCTGCTAGGTAGTATAATTATTCTTTAGATATAACCTAAAAGTAATACTATATGTCTTGCTCTAGTCTGTACTATAGACTACAATTTCTCGGCTAATAAATCTAATAAATGTTGCTAACTTATAGTAGGCTCTAATTAGATCTTGTTCCTTAATTCGATTTGTTGTCTAGACAAAGTAGAGTCCTGTGCAGAGGTTATATGTATGTATTATATACTAATTGCTATTGTATGCAGGCGGGAAGTATACCTAGTCTAATAAGATATAACTATATAGTGTCTTTATTAACCTGTTCTGCTCTCTTAGTTGCCTTAATATTAATTTCTTGCCCTTTAACACTGCATAGACTTCGTATTCTAAGGTCTTTAGAGCAACATTCTGTTTCTAATTAATATTATCTTTAACTATCTTAATTCTATTAACATAATCTGGAATCTTCTCTGTTCTCTCTAGTCCTGCGTGTCTAAAGAGTTTATAGAGTTGTCTTAGAGTTATTCGCCTTATAGGCTTTGGACGCCTTAATCTAGATACTATTAGGTTTGCAATCCGAATCTTTAGTCTAGTATAATTGCTAAAGCGCTTCTTAACTTCCTTAGATAGTTAGAACGGCTAATTAACTAGCAGTCTACTTGCATCTTTCTTCTAGACCTAAGGTAGTAGGAGATCTAAGCCGACAATCTTTGCTTAGAAGTCTAGGAAAGGAAAATTACTATATAGCCTATATACTCTAATAAAGGGTTTGCTATCCCTATATAGGCAGTTATCTAGTTTATTGTACTTTAGACTAGCATTATAGCACCTAGTGCCTCTAATAATGTTAAAGTGGCATCTAGGCATATATAGGCAGTTTATTAGATACATTTCGTAGTCCTTTCTATATATAGTCTTAACTATAAGACTTGCATTTCCAATTGCTATAATAGGGATGTTAACGTTCCCTAAAGCAATTAAATTATGCTCTAGTATTATATATGCTTTGAAATTAAGCCTTCTAGGATAATTAATAATATAACAGTTCGATCCTAGATTATATAGAAGTTTAGAACTCGTTCTACAAGCCTAAATCCTTAGTCTGCAAGATTAATTATAGCTAGCTCTAGAGATATTACTTTAGGAAGGTAAAGCATTCTATATTAACTATGTCTTAGATAATCGTTAGAGTCTCCTTAACGGCCTTATAAGCTGGAACTACTACTATATACTGTCTCTAGTATCTCTCTTACTAGTAGGTCCTTATATATCTTAGCAGCTTTCTTGTAGTACCCTTTATTGCTCTTTAGATATTTAATAAAGTTCTTATATTTTGCCTTCTAGACTCGGTTCTTCTTACTTTCTAGGACCTTATCTCTTAGTATATAATTAATAATAGTGCACTTTGTACGTAATTTATAGATATTGTTTCGACGGCCGAACAGACTACACCTTCACGCGGTAGCCGTCGTAAGTACCTTCTTCGGAAGGGAAACTAAGATAGTCTGGAAGAAACCTCCTCGAAAACCTCTCGAATCCGCCGAAATCCTTCTCGAAATCCGCCCCGAAATATAAGCTATAGAACGATAGTACGATTCGAACGAACAGCCCTCTATACTACGAACGGGAAGAAGAAGAAGAAGAAGCAGTCTACTCTACCTTATACGCGCACCTCCTCGAAATCCGAACCGAACCGCACCTCTTTCCCTCTAGAGATTCGGGTTCTCTACGGATAAGTGCACTTTAAAGAGCTAGAACTCGGTAGAATCTACAACTCTACGATTAACCTACGTTGTCGTAGATAGAACTGCTACTACGATACCACAAAGGCATATTAAGGACAAGAGAAGATAGCGAGTTAGATAGCTACTTTTATACGGCATTTTATACGGCACTCTACTCTACTTTTCGAATTTGTAGCGTATGTACGAAGTGGAAGGATCCGCTAAAAATTCTATAAAAAGCTTGGCGCGAAAATTCTGCAGCTCTAGCTATAGTAACACTCGTTTGATTTCCTTTGTCTTACATTTGTTTAAAGTCCTTTAGCATTGCCTTAGGTACGGGGTTTCCCCTAAGGTTAAAGAATACCGAAAGAATTTGATTATAAATAGATCTACTGCCTTACTTGCAAGGCCGTCCTATATAGTCTTGGACTCCGAAAGGACGTAAATGGAACAAACAAACAAACAAACAAACAGATATTGTTTCCTTTAGCCTTAGTTAAAGCTTTATATATAAAGACTTGCTTCTTCTTTAGGCGTTAGGATCCTAATCTAGCTCTAGCTCTAGCTCTAGATCTAGTTCTAGATTCGATTTGCTTCTAAGAGCTTCCTAGTCCTAAAGGATTGTTACCTATTATTGCATTTAACCGGTTAGACTAATTAACTAAATTAAAGAATAATATCTTCCCTGGGCCCTTGTCTCTCTTATAGTTTCTAAAGAGGATAAGAAGGTCCTTAAGTAGGATATCTTTTTTAGACTTATAGAGCTACAGGTTTCTCTAACTCTCTATCGCAGTTCCTTAGAGCGAGTTACCCTTCTTAACTATATTAAAGAACCTAACTTTAAGCCTAAAGTTAAAGAAGCCCGCAGTCTTAACTATAGAACTTAGATAAATCTATTCTTAAATCTAGTGCTTAGTGTTCTTAACTTACTTGCACTGCTTAAGCTAATTAGCTTTTCTTAGTAGTATTAGTCGAGCTTGCTCCCTTATAGGTGCAAGATGCTCTTTTAGGTTAAGCATAATGTTAGCAATAGTTAGCTAAACTATGCTTCTAGACTCGATAATATATCTATAATGCAATAGATTAATAGTAGTTATTAAGTGCTAGATAGCCTAAGCTTTCTTCTTCTATAACTTATTATATAGGCCCTATTAGATCTCGTACTTCTTTACTAGTATATTGTACAGCCTATTATTAACTAGAGTGCTTAAGTCTATTAGATTAGGCTCTTCTAGCTCCTCTAGCTCTAGAAGTCGAAGTTGTTAATTCTTTTTCTCCTATTTCTTATAGGCCTTAGAGCGGTCCTTAGACTTATTTAGTCTTAGCTCTTAGAAGCTTAGCTTAGTATAGACTAAGCTCCCTAGGATTAGTTAAGACTCCTAATCGGTTATGCTACTTAGGGTTCCTATAGTAGAGGTTCCTAGAGTTCTAACCGGTACTAGTATTCTAGAAGGTGTTGTTCTTGTCTAGGTAGACTTATTTAGTGCCTAATACATAAAAGGCTCTGCTTCCTTAATATCCGGATTAGCGTACTTCTAGATATTAATTACTATTATCTAGGATTCGACTAACTTAAACTAGAGGTAGTAGTCGTCTAGACTCTTAAGCTTTAGGAAGTTATTAGTATATCTAGAGAGATTTGTGTCTAAGGGCATCTTAAGATGTTCGTTGTTAGTTAATAGTAATTATAAGGATTCTTAAGTCTTTAAACGATAGATTAGAGTCTTAATTAATTATTGTCCCTTTTCTAGAGGTACAATCTACTACCCTCTTATACTATAGTTTAACAGACACTCTAATAGCTCTATGCTAGACTGTCGGTATGCTAATAGCATTATACAAGACTATCGGTATAATTAATCCTAATAGTCTAATGTTGCTATTCTTACGGTCTATGTCCTTCTCTTCTATATCTACTAGTAAGCTAACTGCCCTCTCTAGCGGTATAAGGATTCCTCTTAGGCTAGTAGTAGTGTTATACTAGGCAGCTCTAGTGCACGAACCGGGCTTATAACTGTCGCATTAGCTAAACTAGAAGCACAATTAAACGGCTCTATAGTAAGCTCTCTAAGTAATAATTAAGGTAATTAATTAGTTCCCTAACTAGCTATTAACACGAATGAAAGGTGTAATCTTTTTTCTTGCCAAGAAGTCACCTGACTATTGTCACGTGATCTCAGAAATGCAACAGTTCGGACATCCAGGATCTCTGCCCGTGACTCGCCGAATCTGCTCACTTCCCATGAAATCGCCGATTAACTGGCTTCATCCCCGGTGTCTTGCCCCCACAACCGGATCAAACAGTCTTAAGTTCGGGGTGCTTGGTTATTACTGCCAGGAACTCAAATCGACACCCATGGGTTTTTGGGTACGAAGTTACGCACCGGCAAAGTTTTACTCGAGGTCAAATTGGTTCGGGAACGAGTCTCCTGGGATGTGGACGGTAAGTTGTTCCTCCTGGTGAAGAATGCCGTAATGGGAAAGTGAAGCGCCTCGAGGTGATGAGAGGGCGAAAGACTGCAGTTTGGCTCTGGACAGGGTTGAGGCTTGTTCGCGTTTTAAGATGATCACAGCGAGAACTTACATGGTGGACTGGACTACAGCGGGCGCATTTCCACCTGAAGGCCCACACGTTTTGTTCTTGATCACAGAGAGGTGCAGGATCTTGAGCCGATGCGATGCGACTTACGATCCTCGTGCGGAAACGTCCGGATTGCGCACACCCGGGTACTCGGATGTGTGTCCGCGTGGTGTGATGATGAAGCCCACGAAGAACAGGGTCCCGGTCACGTTGCGAGGTTATCCTTGTCGGATCATTCTGCAGGGGTCGAAGGATGGGCAGAGCGTGCAGGGTGAACACATCATCACCACCACCTCACACCGCATGGACGTCAAAGAGTGCCGGTGCCTGGTGGTGGCTGGACATGATGGCGTATCTGCGTATACGTGCTCATCGTCAACCAGATGACGTTGTCGACAAAGTGATATACTACTCATCTCGACATAGATCCGCGCATTCATCCCTATTTCACATATTTCACACGCTTTAACAGACATCACACAACAGCACAATGCCCTCCATTCCCGTCTGCCAGAATCGAAACCGCTCCCACTCAACAACGACCTCAGTCCCAAACGACGCGCACCGCACATCATCCATCGACGGCAGTCTCCGCCGTTCAACAACCACGACGGCCAACAACATCGATCCCGCCACGAAAGCAAAGTACCGCAACTTCTATCGACGACTGAGTCGGGAAGTGAACGAGAAGATTCAGGAGTCGTTGCGGTGCGAAGGACCGTGCGAAGATGTACCGGAGAAGCGAGCCAAGGAGACATCAAAGGCAACGTCGCCGGATGCTTCGAAAGGGCCGGAGATGTTGGATTTCAGGGGTTTTGGGAGGGAGGACTTTGGACGGTTTGAGGCTGAGAAGAGGGTTTATAAGGGGGCGGAGGTGGTGAGTAAGCGGTGGGGGTAGGAGGGGAGGGAGGGGCTTAAGAGGCGTTGTGGGGTGGTGGGCGATGAGGAGGGAGAGCGAGGCGGAGAAGAAAAGAGGGCAGTGTTGGTCGGCCGAGCACTGCCAGGTCGGCTGACTATATTAAGGTCGGCCGAGCAGTCTAATTCTTCAAGTCGGCCGAGTATCCAGGTCGGCCGAGTGCACATCGCTCGAATCTTACGCTTGCCCCTTACGAGCACCAAAAGCGTTCCTCGTCGCTCTCTTCCTCATAGCATCCGGCGGCTGCTTCCAAGCCGGCTGATCGGGATCCACGCCAACAAAGCAGTTCACCGTCTCCGCTCCCTCCCCAGCGTCATTAATCTGCGAACCCATCGGAGACCGCCAGTGTCCCGACATCTTGATTTCCAGATCGAGCATCTCAGCCAGTGTCTGGCCAGCTGAAAGAGCGTCCGCTGCACGAGCGTGGTAGAACGAGGTCAGCAATTGCTTTGCGGCTTCTCGATCACCGCTGTTGGTCAGAGCGGTTGCAGCTTTCTCGTAGACGTCGATGTCATTTCGCGATGCGTTCTCTATTCCTCTCAGTATGTTTTGTACTTTTGACAAGTAAGTCTCTGGATCCGAGCAGGTGTAATAGAGGACTCGCTTGTAGACTCGTCCGGCGAAGAGACTAGCCTCTTGCAGTTGGAAGTCCGGGTTGAGGAAGGAAGACGACGCTCCTGTGGTGAGATATCGATGTTGGCCGTACTCTGGTGGCACAGAATCCACGCCGAGCCAAGTTGGGATGAAAGGAGCTGTAACGGAACCAATTGGAGCGTTCCAGATCCGCAACAGATCCGGGTCGGTGCCAGCTCGTAGGCTCACGATCTGCCCGTATCCAGCTTCGGCGTCGGAGATGCGGTAGTCTCGGACTCGTTCCATGAGCTTTTCTTCCGTCAGAGGGACCATGGCGAGAGTTGCTTCTTCCAGCGCAGCTTGGGACATGTACTTGAAGCCTCCGTCGTGGGCAGTGTAGTTTCCTTAGAGTCCGTAGACTTTGAAAATGTTGAATGGTGCTGAGCCGTGCGGATCCCACCAGCCTTGCTCGACGGCGAATGATATCAGATTCGGTGAGCCCATGTAGTCCGATTTGTTAGTCATGTAGTTCGTGGGAAAGTCTTCAATGTAGCCGGGATACAGCACCCTCACGGTGTTCTCGCCCAAACGTTCTGCAGCCCACAGTCCTTGCCCACCAGAAAATTGCAGCATGATCCAGCCTTCATCGTGATCCGCCACGAGATGCGAATTGCCCCCGTAGTCGGCATAACCATACTTCGCAATCAGATCGCCCATGATCTCGATGCCTTCTCGAGCTGTGCTGGCCCGTTCCAAGACTCTTCTGGCGAGATCACTATATTGCAGTCCTCGCTGTGGGTTCGGTGTCATGTCGACCAGCTCCGTCCTCGAGTCGGACCATACATCCCACACAGTAACGCCCTTTTCATTCAAACCGCCATTCGTCAACGGAGCCGGGAATCCCTCAAAGTCAGAGTACTCCATCGACATATAGCGGTACGTATGCGCCACCTGAGGGATCTGGATCAGTTCTCCGGGTAGCACGGCATCCTTGGTGACGCCGACTGTGATCGTCTCGTTCGCTGCGTGGTCTTTGGCGGGGAAGATTTGTAGCCAGTGGCTACTGACTTCTTCGCCGGTGCCTCCGACTAGGACGGATCCATCTGCTGTGAGATTCTTGCCGACGTAGAAGGCGTGACTGGCGGTCGTGGAGGCGGCGAGGGCCAGCAGCGATACGGCTAGTTTCAGCGCGGGCATGTCGGAGGTGCCGTGCAGTTGAAACGTCGGTATTTCGTTGGTAACTCGTGAGAAGGAGAGAAAAGTGCTGCGAGTCTGAGCTGCCAGGATCTTGGCCGCTTGGCCGAAGTCCGATAGAGGCCCGGAGGTCGATAGCGAAATATTTGACCAGGAACAGGGTGGCAGAAACGGGGCCATCGATGATGGGCCAGCACATTGCGCGAGGAAATTGAATGCTCTCGGGATATTTGTAAGTTGGTGGCAGTGGACAAATTTCTGGATACGCAAGCCGGCATCTGCTGGACGACTAAGTAACTCGATGGGTGACTGTCGATGTTCGGTCTCATAGGTATGTGAATATACTGACCGACTTGAACCACGACATGGCGTACCACAGGAGGATTCACGCTTCATGTTCAACCATCACTCCAACTCGATCACTCTTGGGTATCGTAGCGATTGCTCTTCTCCTCATATCTCGAAGCTTCGAAGGGCTTGCTGTTCACCCATGAGGGCGTGGGATAGTACCCTCCAACTCAGCCACCAGACTGCGGTGTTTGCAGATCTCAGCCTCTTGGACGCCTGACGGTCAATGCACCAAGGATCTGAATGGATTCCCACGTTCGGACATGAGTGTAGATCTTTCGCTGATGGTATACTTACTACGCTGCTGCTGTCAGTTCAGCGCTTCTTCGCTGAATTGTATTCATACCAGTCCCCAGATTCAATGCTGTACCGTATGCCTCTGTCATGAGGCTCATCGACGCCATGTTCCTTCGTGCATCGTCTGTAGTGCTTCATCTCCCTCTCCCTCGGACTCCTTTGTTTCTGACAAGTACCTCCGGCTTACCACCGATAAATGCAAACGAGAACACACAAGTCGCAAAGCAAATGGCCGCAAGCACAGCGTTCATGTTTCCATATCCAATCTTCTCCTTCAACTCGCCGGCAAGCTCAGGTCCTATCGCGAGACCTAGGTTGAACACCATGCTGCTCAATCCGTAAAGCTGCGCATAAGGTCCATTTCCGCCGAAAAGCTTCGGGTTCGCTTCGTAGTACTTCTCAACGATCGCCCCGGCTTCGACAATACTGGGTGCTCCGATTCCGGCAAGACCGAGCCCGCATCCGCATAGTAGGACAACATAAATGGCGATCTGATCGCTTCCTCCTGGCTGGACGAAGCGGAGACAGATCAACACCGGTCCCAGAAATCCATATGCGCACACAGCGACGACCTTTGTGCCATACTTATCAACTGCCCATCCGATGACGGGGCCGAAGACAAAATCGAAAACTCCGAGTGGAATGAAGAGAAGGCCGGCTTTGAGAGGTGCGAACCCGAAAGCCTGCTTTGCAAAGGTTGGAATCGTAGAGTCGAAGGATCCTAGTAGAAGTGCTTGGACCATGGAGATTTGCAAAGCAGTGAGTAGCATTGGATCCGACAAGCAATTGAGCAGAGGAATCTTTCTGTACAGGCCAGACATGGAGTCGGCCGGAGGTAGATTATAGTACTCGTCGGGTGGTGGAACGCTCCCGAGAAGTGGAGTCTGCTCAGTCCCTTGATCGCCATTGCTTTCGTGAGAGTTCTGCTGTTCCTCATCACCTCTGTCCCGCTCCTGCTGCCTAGCCGTGAGATCGCTGACAGCATCCGGATCTTCAGCATAATACTTCATTGCGATCTTCTTCTCGATCACAAGCAGTCGCATGACAAAGTCGATCACGAGCATTGCCGCGCTAATGCCAAAGACTCCAATATAGCCCGTCTTCTCGTACAGAACTCCGCCCAGAAGTGGTGCTGCGAACGCACCGACTGAGATAAACCCAAAAATGCTTCCGATAGTCTTGCCCAGATTCTCCGGACCAACAGTCTCGAGACACATAGCCAAGCCAACTGTCCAAACGATTGCCGCACTAATACCCTGCAGAACTCGTGCCAGCGCCAAAATCGCCACCGTCTGCCCCAGGAACAACAGCACTGTGGAAGCCAACAATGCCGCCAATCCAAATAGGAACGGCGCCTGTCTGGTCGTCGTCTTGTCCGCGAAATACCCAGCAATGGGTGAAGCAATCACCGATGACGCCGCGTATCCAGCCAGCAGGGCGGAGACATAGCTCTGGACCTGGTCTTCAGGCACACCGACTCGTTCTTGCAGCATAAAAGGAAGGACCGGGACGATGATACCGTAGAGGAACAGATCTGTGAAGAGACCCACTGCCACTGTGGCTATGATGAAGACCGTGTTTGATCGCCATTCGAGACCGGCTGGGAGAACGGAGTAGTCATTCTGGACTTGTATCGTATTGAGGAATTTCGTCAGGCCAGCGGACTTGGGCATTGCATGTGACGGGCTTTCTCTGGCGATGAGTTTGACGGTGGAATGTGCACCTGTATCGCGAGCATGGAAGATGGTGTTGATGATGAGAAAAATGTACAATGGCTGCAGGTGTCATGGAGGTTTCAAGACGTCACTCCCTGCCAGCGTGAAGCTTGTTTTGAGCCGCGGGCGATCGTCTCACCTACTACATTTCTTCGACACGAACCTGACTTTTTACAGATATTTGATATGGGATACGCTACGCCTCGTTTCATGAAATCACAGACACCAGACATTACCGACATGTCAGACAGTTGCATCCTCACCACCGTGCAACTTCGCCCA
Source organism: Zymoseptoria crescenta (assembly GCA_026122155.1). Lineage (NCBI taxonomy): Eukaryota > Fungi > Ascomycota > Dothideomycetes > Mycosphaerellales > Mycosphaerellaceae > Zymoseptoria > Zymoseptoria crescenta. Next base: position 22,609 of record JALRMM010000138.1, on the reverse strand, counting down.
CTCACTCTCCGCTTCAATTTCCTCCTCCATCCATCTGAATTCCATAAGCTTCGAGCCGCTAAAGCTGCAGACTCGCTAACCAGCACAGATGTCAGCGTCTACTGCGCTCATTCCATTTCGTACCTTGAAAACATACCTCTCTCCTCTCCCGGAACTCGCGATGAAGCCCTTCTCAAATCTCCCGTTCTGCACACCCGAGCTCCTCTTCCCCAGTACGATTTGCACGCTCCGGCCGGTGCTGTTCCCAATCCGCCCTCGGGATCGGTCTCCAGGGATTCGGCAGCGGCCAGTCACTGAAATGCACGAATCTCGCCTCTTGCAAAGCCTTCTTTGCATCCCATGCCTCTTCTGCATCTCCCAGGTAGGCCGTGTGCTCAGTCTCGCGGAATTCGCCGGTGAGCAGGATGTTGCCCCGATGTAGCAGAACCAGGGCGGAGTCACCGTAGAGCCGATTCAAGATCTCCATGTCAAAGTCTTCTTCTCCACGGGCGAGGAGCGCGGCTTGGATCTTTGCGAAAGCTTCGCTTGAGGGTGTGAGGAGTGTGACGGCGGAGGTGAGTTTGTCCAGCTTCTTGGCAGCGGTGAGAGGATTCCAGTATGCGCGCGGCATCGCGACAAGCGCTTCGGGAAGCAGGAGCAATTCGTCGAGATGTTGCAGAAGTGTGGCGTCAGAGTCTAGAGCGAGAATGCGGAAGTACTGAACCTGGTTGAGAGCGAGGAGCTTGGTGGGTGAGCTGGACCAGGCGCCTGTCTCTGGACTTGATGAGAACACATCCAGAGCATCGATGGGTTCCAGCCTTGCTGGATACAGATCGCGGGCTTCGGCTAGAAGTCGGCCTTGGACGCTGCACCGGAGATGGCATCCATACTCTGCCAAGAGACTTGGTCGAAATTAATGCCGCCATCGCCTCTCAAGTATCGAGGATTCCGAGACTGTGAAAATTGAGCAATCCTAGTAGCAAGCGACGGTTGGAAGTGAAAGTGATAGGAAGTGCACATCGGGTACATGCTATGTGGTCTGGAATGTACGCCTTTCCACACTTCTTGGCACGATTTCTACTTCTTCCCGAAGAAAGACATGATATTCCCTTGCCCAGGCTTCCCACCTTTCTTGACGGCCTTGTTGCCCACGGGGGCCTGCACCTTTGCCTTTTTGGGTGCTGGCTCGTCTTCGGAGAACGACTCCCAAACGGCTTCCTCCCTGGTGACTGCACACGGTTAGCGATCGACAACACGGGACACGAGATGGCAGGAAACATACCCAGGTAGCCATCCTCGTCCTTGACCGTCTTCTTCTTCATGACTCTCCTGCGACCTCTTCTCCGCCCGTTCTCCACGGTCACCGTTTCTTTCGGCTCCTCCTTTGCCTGTGAGGTAGCTCCATCGATTGCGCCATCGTTATGCTGGCCATCGTCGACCTCTACAGGCGTCGCTGTGCCCGGTGTCGCCGCACTGTCTTCCATATCTTCATCTTCCGCCTCCATCATAGCCTCAAGCCTTGCTTTCCGTTCGATCTTCGATTCTCCAGTGGGTTGCTTGACTTCTGCTAGCTCTTCCGGTAGACCAGACCCCGCACCATCGTCGTCGTCATCGGAGAAGCCGCCCATGGGCACATCCTCTGCTTCAGCTGCCGCGGCGGCTTCTTGAGACTCCTCCTCCTTTCGCTTGGCATTGGCAGTCCCTTTGGCGAATGACTTGAAGATGCTGCTGTCATTCTTTTTTGCAGGCTTCTTGGTCGTGTCAAATTTGCTTGCAGGTGCACTCTTCTCGGGAGGTTTGGTCTCTGCAGCTGGCGTAGCAGCTTTGGTTGATGCAGCGGGCGGCGCGGCCTTCGCAGCGGCAGGCTTTGCAGTGGCAGGCTTCGCAGGTGCGACCACTCTTGGTGGCACGCCACCCTTCGTCCTCCTCCTGACATCCTTGTTCTGTATCACACCGTACTGTTTCCATTCTTTCAAAGGATCCTCTCCAGCATGCTCGGCCGCAACCCGTCTATTGCAGTCCGTCAAGACTTGGACATCACCAACAATGCTCGGCTGCAAGCTGTGTATGTGTATGCCAGAGACATGCTCGAACTCCTTCCGTGCTTCTTCGAGGTGCTCCTCCCGGACCAACATCACAGAGTGCGTACGAATAATGCCCGGCGATTCCTCCTCCCGCGGCTGCATCGAACTGCTTGGAAGCGGCGGACTGCTCTGCATGATACTGTCCTCTCCATCTCCCTGACTCTGGCTTTGCACCGGGCTCGTCTGGGCGGTCGTCTTCGTGCCGCTGAGGATGTAGGTTGCGTGAACACTGCCGGGCTTTTTGCTGTTCTGCTTGCGGTGGAAATCGAAGAGCATCCTAGGGCACGGTCAGCGATGTGCCGATAATGTGTATAGGTAGAATCGTACTGCTTTGCGAGGTTGCTGTGCACTTTCAATGCTCTGCTCAAGTTGCGGTAGCTAATCTATACGTTGTCAGTCGTGGCTTGAACGGAAGAATGGTGAGGACGACTCACGAAGTGCTGCTCATTGAGCACTTGCACGGCAAGATACTCATTGTAGTCTTGTGCCATGACGGCTCGAGAGGTGGCGAAGACGTGTGAAAGGTTGAGCACTTCCGTCACATGTCTTCGATCGAAGGTGGACGTGTCGACACACGAAGATTACGCGTGAGCCTCAGGCATCAATCGTATCTCCTTCCCCGTCCACAGCCGGGACTTCACCTCATCCACCCAGCCGAACATCGAACTACTTTCTGCCGCTTGGAGCCACGATCTTGTACAGCATTATCAGGCCAAGTATCTTGCCGGTGGGACACGTTCCGAAAGTCAGCGTAGCACTCCCCAATGAGCAAAACTATCGTTTGCCTTGCAACATTTGGGCACGATCTTGAGCATATGACTGGCAGACAATCACCGGGTCAAAGTACCTGGATGCATACCACCGTAGTATTCTCTTTGTTGGGTCGGCTGTGTGTGGGCTGGAGTGAGAACTTTCCGCTCGGACTCAAATTCAGCACTCAACCATTCCGGTACTCGAGAGGCAATTTCATGCAGCGCGATAGCATAACGCGGACGGTAAGCATGCGATACCCACTCCTTCGATCGCTCCTGGTCAGGCGAGTGCGGCCTGCTCCTACCGCTTCCTCATTGTATGTACCGCTAGAATGCTGTCTATGTTGCATGTTTCCTTCACGCCCGATGCGTCAAGCTTCCCCGATCATCCATTCCTTTTCAATCGACACCTTGTAGAGACGGCGGAATATTGCAAAAGTCCTCCCGCATACGGCAGGACTCGCCCGGAACAAGTCCGGCAACTTTTCACCTTTATAGAGCCCCCAAAATTAGCCCTGTTATCCAAAATACGTCGCTGGCGTAGTGGCATAGCACCCATTAAGGATCCCTAGCAGGGGTGTCAGCAGGCCACGAGGCTCCTTCCCTCCGGCTCTCCATAACGATGCCGCGCGTTGGGGTTTCGTGTAACCAGGATGCCCATGCCCCTTGAACTTACATAGGGCTCGTCTGAGGAATCGCAGAAGGCGGACTGCGGAGCATCCAGTCTCAAAGAGGCTCTTTTTTTTTGTCACCGCCGACGTTTGTAGGTGGAATTATGCTTGGTCACCACTCGAGGTGTTGCGTTGCCGCTAGTCTGTTCGAGCACCGCTGAAGTGACACAACGGAGGAAATTTGTGCGCTGAGAACCGGGAACGGGAGGGCAAAGTCTGTGCCATTCAACGAGACCATCTTTTCTTCCTTACTGCAGGTCTGCTCCAGGGCAAATATTGCCGATATATCTAGACCTTCTCACATCCAGCCTGGTCCTCTCTGGCATTAACAGCCTCAACATCAAAGCTCTTCTGCTTCATATCATCCGAGGCGTCATCGGTCGACACATCGATGTCTCGCTGATACAAAACCACTTCATCTGGTGCGTGAGTCAGCAAAGGTAAACAGGGGTCAGGCTTTAAGAGCTCAGTCGTCTACGTACCGACGTCTCTAAAAATGGCTGCTACTTCTTCGAGAGGCTTGCCCTTGGCTAACGAAGGTGTCAGCTATTTCCATCACGTAGCGATGTGAAAGCTTACTATCAGGAAACCAAACCCAGATGATCACGCTTCCGATCGTGCCAGGAATGATGAAAGCGAGGTAGAATCTCCATCCGATGTTCCTGGAGAATGTCAGTCTTCCTCCCCTGGTTTTTCTGGGTCCACCGATTGAACGTACTCAAAGGCAGTCGGCGCTGCTTGAAGCCACATAATATTCATCAAAGAGATCATCGCCACCCCAGCCGACATACCCTTGGCACGTAAGTGAGCGGGCCAGATCTCAGCGATGTACGTGAATTGAAGTCCTGCCGTGACATCAATATCATTGCCCCTTTTCGACCGCAAAGATGTACTGACCATCCAAACACCAATCGTACGGAATCTCAAAAATGAACAACATGGCCACAGCAGCTTGCAAAGCGGCCTGATTGCTCGAATTGGCAAACTCAGCCAGTAGTGCCGCTTCGATGGTGAGCGTGACCATGCATCCGAAGACGCCGATGGCGATGAATCGGTTGCGGGAGAAGTGGTCGACTAAGAATGAAGCCATCATGTTCAGACCCACTGCGAGGGTCAGCCAGGCGGCGGGGTACAGGAGTTGTTTGGTTTCGGAGAAGCCGAGTCGTTTGTAGAGCAGTGGGCCGTAGTCTGTCTGCTGTCAGGAGCGGGTCGAAGAAGAACGTCGGGATTCTGGGATACGTACTGTTAATCACCAGCACTCCTGAGCACTGGATGAAGCCAGTAGTACCAAGCGTCAACCAAAGCCTCTTCCGCAGCGACGGTTTCCGAAAGATATGCATCCACCGATCATCAAGCGTCCGATCGAGCGCCAGCTGCTTCTCAATCTGCACATACTCCGAGCGAGCAAACGAATGATGCGGATCGGAAGCGTCGTCGTGAAGGCGCAAAAGAATAGCTCGGGCCTCTTCGGTCGATCATTCATCAGCAGCCAGCGAGGACTTTCGGGAACCCAGTATAACCCGCAGAGCAGCATCAAAGGCCATAAGCATTGAAACATGATCGGTACCCGCCAGGTGTAGTTGCCACCTTCACTCCACCAGTAGAAGCCGAATCCGATCCAGGCTTGAATGGCGTAGCCAGTGACCAGTGAGATGGCGTGGACGTTGACGAGGGCGCCGCGGAGGTGTGCTGGGACGACTTCGGACATCTGAATATCCGTCAATGGTGGGGCATACTGGTGTGCCGACATTCAATGTGCTCACCCAGATAGGAACGGCAGCAAGGATCATGAACGCACTAGCTCCGGCGATGAATCGAAAGATGAGAAAGACGACGATGTGAGTACTGCCCGCAAGCACTGCGCCGGATACCATGGCTATGAGTGCACTCTGAGGAGAAGATCAGCATAGACATCACCGTCAACCGCCAGTGCTCACTCACGACCCCGATACCAGCTTTGCGTCCCCACTTATCCGTGAACAAAGGCAACGTAAGCGTCCCGATCACACCTCCAGCTTGAAAGAGTCCATTCGTCGCAGCGATAAGCTGCGTTCCATTCGGACGAGTCGCAAGAGCGAAGTATTCGATGAACGTCGGTTGCCCTATTCGTGAACGGTCAGCACGCCACAATAGCCCATACAAGGTAGCATTCACCACACGTACCCAAAGTAGAACCAATGATCGACGCAGTGTACCCATAAGTCAACGACCCAATCGAAACAAACAACAGCATCCAAAGGTTGTACGCGTTGAGCTTACGATCGCTGCCCTCTTCTCCTGTGGAGAAGATCCGGGAGAGGAGCCCCATCTTGACGATTGAGTTGAGGAACAAAGCGTTCGTCAAATCCAAGAGCACGACAAGAAATACTGGTAAAGAAATGCTAGCAAAGAAATGCTCCAAGATGATAAACCACTCACCCCGACAGCGACCCCCGGATCCTTATACCCACCCATGCACCCGGTCGCGTTACACCCATCCACTCGGCAAACCTGACATCGTGCGGAGTCGTGTCGGCAAGCATAGTCAAGATCAACATCAAGGCAAGCTACATCAAGCTGCGGCCGCGACAACGAGGCCGAATTCCGGAATTAGATACCATGATCACATCCCAGTGGTTGGCCGATTGCGCGCTCAAGCCACATGGCAGGTATACTTGGTAGCGATGCGGTCCCCGCATTCAAGTCTTGACTCGGCGGGGACGACTTCGTCGATAGAGATGCAGTCAGCGCACAGAAGCTGCTTCGAGGCTGCAGACAGCTGGACGAGAGTGCGCAGTGAAGATATGAAAGGCTCGAGATGACTGTGTCTGCCCGGACCAGTACTCAAGAAGCGATTCACGCTGACTGGAAATGTGAGAACGTAAGGACTGTAGTCGCGATAAGCGATGAAGTTCAAGCGAGCTTGACCGCAAGCCAAGAATCGGCATTCGGCCACCGCGAGCTTGCCACTGACACAGCTCGGGGGTCCGAGACGAGGTACCTTCAACCGATCGGAATGACTTCCAGAGGTGCTGTGCTCCAACCATGCATAACAGGAGAACACTCCAATACATGCACGCTGTAGGACTGCCTAATACATCATCAGTGTTCCCCACTGCTCCATCAAGGCACGAATAGCCTCGAATACGCCGCAATACTCGTCCTGCAACAAATGCACTTGGTGTAATTCCTCGCCGCCAACCCGACCCGGCAATCGTCACACATGCTCAAGCATCCACACGGCCAGACCAGAACCGTACGCGGCGTGCTCTGGCACACGACACACTGCGGCCCGCCTTCGCCCATACCTTCAGCACCGGTCTCCCATGTGCTTTGCCGCTTGGTGACCGCTTTTGCTTTTGAGCGCATTTTGAGAAGGAAGTCTTCAAGGTCGCGCTCTTCTTCTTCCTCGGTTGTGGGCTGAGTGGTCATTGGCGGACGCAGGCCGCTGAGGAGCTCGGCGCGACTGCGCTCGGCGGTGCGCCGGTATTGGCTGCGGGTCATGGGGCGGTTCGACTGAAGGCGGTAGGAGAGCAGGTGGGCGTCTTCACGGTCGGATTGGGTTTGAGGATTGAGAAGTCGTGAGAGAGAGCCGAGATCGAGGCCGGCATCTGATGCTGGAGTGCCCTCCCGAGTGCGGTTTCCGTACATGTCTGATTGTGTCGGCGTTCTGCGGCCACTCGATTCTTCCTCCCATTCTTGCTGATCGTCTGACGTGCTGGCATTCGTTGACATGGAAATCATGCTAGTCGTGTCGTCGTTTTCATTATCTTCTTCCTGGTAGTCTCCACTTCCGTCGAGCTCCCCGAACCAGCCGCCGTTGCGGAACCACCTCCAAAGCTCGCCGTCCAGTTGCTCCTCGCCTTGAAAGGTTCCAGCACGCTCCAGTCTACGCCGCGATTCGGCCTCGACGTCAATGTTGTCATCTCGCGCCAGTGAAAGCCGTCCGTCTCGGCCGATCAGGTAGAATCCCAGATAGTCTGCCTGAGCCTGTTCTCTGGGCACAGGGTATGGCGATGGTCGGTCGAGAAGACCGGCTACCTTCAACAGCCAATTCGGACGGTATCTCACGCCAATCGTACGGAGAAGGTTGAGCACGAGATTGGCCTCCAGGCCGATCACCAGCCAGAAGATGCCAGCAACGAAATCGCCCGTCATTTGCATACGACTCCTGCGCTGCGCAAGGCCGAGCCCAGTCTCCGTATCTGCGTTGGGTTTGTCGGACCGAGTTGTACGCATAGCTTTGGACTTTCTTTCCCGCGCGTACGGCGATTGTCCAATAGCCGCATTCTGGTGATCGACGAATCGCAGACCTCGAGCAATGTCCCCGCCTAGCAGCTCAGATGGTACGGCCTGCAGTCTGCGCTTCTCCACCCCCGCCGCCATCTCGTCAACTCTCTTTTGCTCCAACCAGGTCATGTTCGCGATTTTGATTTGCCGACCTTCGTTCAAGTACACGGCCTCACTCGCGGCAGTGAGAACGTTAAAGCCAATCTTGAGCAAGGTCGTGTAGAAGTCTTCGGACATCTTGAGTCGAATGGTCGATGATTGGGAGAATTGGACCTTTGCTTGCAAGTTATCATAGGCCCATGCAAAGCGTCGACGAATAGATCCACCCTCAGGAGCATCGGATGGAACTGACATCGCCGTGAAGACCATGGCCAGAAGATAAATCCCCCCACAGAGTAGGATGCCACCGACAATTAGCATGTGAGGAATAAAGCCAACGATGCAGACTGTTGGAAAGCGAAGTACTCCAAGATCCGTTGCGAGGTCCGTGGGCGCGAAGTATATCTTGAGGAAGCTCCAGATGAACGCACTCATGTAGCAGCAAGCCCATATGCCGGTGTTAACGAGTCGCACCTTCTGTCGGATACCAATCACTGCCAGAGTTGCACTACTCAGATGGCTGAAGCATGATATCAGGCAGACCAGCAGAACCTCCGGAGGGACATTCAGACGTTGCAAGATGTCTCCCCGAGTAAGAGCGATGCCCGACGCTTGGATTGGTCCGTTCTCTTTCGACCCGAAGAAGCCGAAACCAAGGATACTGCTGATCATGGCTTCACATTCTGCAAAGGCGAGAGAGTGTTCGAACAAAGTCATCCCGGTCTCAGGTACTGGTGCCTTGCCCTGCAGGGCGCAGGACAAGGTCTCGAAGAATTGACTGGTGCAGATAGTGATGAAGAACCGGTAGAGCAACGACATGGTCCCGCGGAGGTCGCTCTTGTCATCTTCCATTCCAATCATTGACATCGATCGAGCATCGCAACAGCTTGCGTCGTCCTTCCAGAAGAGTAGTGTGGAGCTTAGCCGGTGAATGAACCCGCCTTCACCACCAAAGTCAATCGCAAGCCATTTCAGAGGGTCTCCATATCGTAGTTGCGAGTAGTTTGGCGACGTCTGACATCGTAGACCCTCCAAAATCATGATCGTCTGCATGATGAGAGCTGAGATCGGAATAAGGTAGAGCGCCGCTCGTACGTGGAAGCGTGGTCGCATATGTTCTCGTGAAGAGGCGTAAAATTGGGTGCGGTTGAGTAAGATTGCCTGGCCGTACATCAGCTCATGTTGCCCGCCTCGATACACGACTATCGATGCCTTACCACGGCGAACATAGTCAAAGCCCACTTCCTGCGAACCTGATCAGCTCCCGCACTAGCACAGTATCCGCCCATCGTCCAGACTTACGAAGATAAGTACGAGAAGATCCCTCCAATGTTCTTCATCTTTCCAAGTCCGTCCACCACGCTCGTGAAGAACGACGACGACTCTTCCTTTCCGACCCGGTTCAGAGCCTCCCCAATCGTCGCCTCCAACACGGGAGCGGTACTTTGCGCAAAGACCGAGCTCGTGTTGGTAGCCGTGGTATTCATAGCTGTTGCTGTTGCGTCCGCAATCACACTGCCGCCATACCACATCTTGTCGACTGCATCAGGCATGTGATCCAATGCAAATGTGCCGGCTCGCTGGGCTAGGCGTGGGAAGACAAGGAGCAGATCCATGGCGGAAGGGATGATTGACGAGTTGGCCATGGTCTCCAGCTTTCCTCGCCGATCGTGGACTGGCTAAGTGATGCACCTTCCGTTTCGGACTGTCGTTGTCGAGGTTGTGTTCATGCAGTGATTGCCCACAGCCCGTTGACTGTTCACGAGTATGATCGGCTTCGGTCGGACGACATGGCGCTTGCGATTGCGCGATCGTAAGTACAGTGAACGTAGTGAGAAGGAAGAAAGAATTTCGGTGTTTGGAGATCGAGGTCGGTTGGAATGAGCAACAAGATTCGTTCGTTGGCTGACGTGACCGCGGCTTCTTGGAGACAGCGGAGACAGCTCCGGGCCATGTGAGACCTTCCAAAGTGTCCACCCTTCTTTCCAATTCCCACCTGGACTCAACTTATACAAGAATGTGGCTCATGGCTAGGACGTCGGGGATCACGCTTGTATCAACATTCCATTATATACCAGTACCCTCTCTGGCCGCATCGATTCACACACTCTATGCGCACAACGAAACCGATGGCGAACGCGAACCGAGCCCCCTTGAACCTTTGCGGACATCATCCACCGTGATTTCGCTCGCTGACACGCTAAAGCTGACAGGCCGGCGCGCTTGTGTCTAAGCAAGACATATGTCTTCCGCAGACCCTTCAAAGCTCGTGGTAAGTTGCGTATGGATTGTCCTGCGGCGGAGCATTGAATCTCGCTTTGAGCGACGTCGAGCTGTCGCTACCAAACAGTGCCACGATGGCTGCAAAGAAGCCTGCCGCCGTAATGATCCAGCTCGCTATCGAAAAGCCCGTGGAGAAATCCTCGTCCTTGGCGAAGCCATATGCCAGAGCGACAGCCAGACTCACTAGTATGGCGATCAGCAATCCCATACATATCCGCCTCACGTCGAACGTCTCTTGCACTTCCATATCGATGACGGCGCCGGGTTCGATGAGCTTATCGAGGCGACGAGTCCAAGTCCTCAAGATACGGCGTCCGCTCCCGCCGCTTCCGCCTTCCATTCTACTGCGCCAGCTGGACAGCTTCTGCAGCTGATACATGAACCAGACCTTGGCATCCTCAGTGTCTTTCTGCGTGATTGGTACTCGCTTGCTGCCATCCCACTTTCCCTCTTTGCGCCGCTCGGAAGGATACGCATGATATTGCCTGAAGTACACAAAGTGGATCTTCGTGTACGAAGCGATCGTTTCCTGGAAACCGATCTTTGTCGCTTTCAGGATGCGATACTCCTCCTTGAGGCGGCGGGCAAAGAAGCTGTCGTCCCAGCTGTCTTTGACATACGGAATGTCGCGGGACTTGTAGCGTTCGCCGTGCCGTGTGACTACGAGCCTGAGGTTTACCGAGACGGGTTCGTCGCTTTTGGGCAATCTAACGGCTCGATTCCACAGACCTGTACCGCGAAATTGCTGGTCCGGACGAGTCATGTAGTCTGACCGCCGGCGAATTGGACGACGATCCATTCTGGACTCCACATGGACGCTCGCAGGAGGCCGTGACTGGTACTGTGAAGGTTGAAAAGAATACTTTGGTCCCGGAAACGGAGCGAGTGGCGGGGGCATTGGCGTGGAGACGTCGAACTCGTCAAAATCAGGAGCATCATCTCCAGAGCCGCCTCCACCGTAGTACTCGCCGAGGACATCGTCCGAGTCCTGGAAGTCCGCCACTGGCTCCTTTTCAGCAACGACATGCTTTCGCGAGCGCCGCCGACGACTGCGATGGAGTGATGAAGGTCGGTATTCGTCCGTAATATCTTTCTCTGCTCTGCTGATGTACACATGGTCTCGCGGCCTACGCTCATGGGCTATGTGCACGGGTCCTGTACGAGAGCTGTCATCGCTATAGGCCATGTCGTAGCGTGCGGTCGAGGTGCAGTGTCGGAGCGTCAATGAACGTGTTCTAGGCCGTTCGACAGGAAGTCGGGCCAAAAGCCCAGTCGTGCGAGGACCATGTTCAGCTCGACATGGTGGGATGCCCCAATCTGCAGTCAGCTGTTGACATGCAGCTATATTGACACACTATGTCGGATGCGGCGTTGTGATCAGCCGCACCCTCATGCAGAATCCTGCGATGCCCAGCCTGACAAGCTCGTAAGTTGATCGGCTATACGCACGGCGTCCAGAGTGGTCACTTTCCCGGCTGAATCATCCACGATCGGGTGTGCGAATTGCGCTTTTGGAAGGAGCAACCGCGACTTTTGTCACCAGCTTGATCGTTGCCATTCACTCACTCGGGCATGGTTCAGCATACGCTAGCGTTGATATGGTGCGAGTCAACCGTCGGCCTGAGCTGCTCTCTACTGCCTCTGATTCCGACTAGAGTTGGCGAGCCATGACACTTCGACGAGCTATGCATGAGATATGTAGACCTTTGTTTTCAGCCACTTGCATTGAATTGCAATGAAGAAATCTTATGAATGAAGAGATTCACCTCCGACCTCAAGTAGCTTTGGTCCCTTCTCAAAGTGTGTGAATACAAACGATGTCACATGTCTCCGTTCCTTCCGTTTGAAGATCCACAGATTCAGCCCGCTTCACCCTCGTCGGCTGCGTTTGCTCGTGTCACCACTTCATCACCTTTCATTCAGACTCGACTTTGCACCCACTTCTCAACATCAACACCGACACCAACACCCACGACCATCATGGAGGACAACATGCAGCCACCGCCAGCCACGCCAGCCTTCATCGCTGCAAAGCTGCCAATCATGGCCACGCCACTGACCTCAAACACTGACACCATCGAACAGTCTCCAGACACAGAACAGTCTCTGACGACTCCCACCACCGCGCCACCTCCATCCTCCGAAATGGCAACCACCACCTCCACCGACCTCACCCTCCCCGAAGCCACCCCAAAAGTCCACCCCGACGCCGCCGAAATCATCCGCCAAATCGAATTCTACCTCTCCGACGACAACCTCCCGGGCGACGCCCACCTGCTCGCGCGCACCGGCCCCGCCGGCGACGGCTGGGTCTCCATCAACGAACTCTTCGGCTTCCGGAAGATGCGCAACTACAAGCCGCGCACGCTCGCCAAAGCCGCCCTGCACATGAGCGAGAAACTCGTCGTCAGTGGCAAGTTCATCCGCCGCAAGGATCCCCTCACCGTCCCGTTGTCCGTCACGCCCGCCATCAACGATGATCGGGTGAAGTCTAAGTTGGTGATTGACAAGCCGTGGTTGACGAAGGGTATGCTCAAGCCGACGGGGTTTGAGGAGGGTGCCACGGAGGGACCGCTCAAGCCGGAGGAGTACATGGCGGAGAGGAAGTTGTACGATCCGGAGATGGAGTTTACCATTCGGATTGAGTATGCGGTGACGAAGTATCTGTCGAAGCGCAAGATGCATCAGAAGACGGCGAATGTTTTCATCAAGTTTTTGTTGTTTGGGGGGTTTGATGGTGGGCAGAATCAGTTCACTGGAGGGTTGGACGACAAGGCGCTGGAGGCGGGGGATTATGACAAGGATGAGATTTTGCAGATGAAGGTGAGATGGTGATTTGTCTATGAGATCGAAGACTTACTGACTTTGATGATTCCAGGCTCAGTATGGCGTTGCTGACAGTGTCCTGGACGGACTGCTTGAGCCACCTCATGCCGAAGGTGTGATTCCCTGGAGCGTCAACTTCGAAGCCATGGCCAAGGCCTTCCTCTCATCCGAGTTCTTCCAGTGCTTCGACTGGATGGAGGAGCAGGTCGTGATGGAGACGACGAACATCCTCAAGAACTTCTACAACTACCTCTTGTACCACGACGTCGCTCCGGAGTACGCCGAAGACATCCTCAACGCCCGCGAAGTCTGCAACCTCGCCGCCAAGGAGTTGCCGATCCTCGCTGCAGCCAGTCGTAGCCTTCCCGGAACTTTTAACCAAGCCTGCTCCACACTCTTCCACGGATACTATCGCAGTATCCGCGTCGACAACCCGAACGCAGACTGGGTGCACCCAGGAGACGATCTCGGTCTTTCGGACGAGGAAGCCACGAAGTTTTTCGCATGCGGAGCCGCAGCGCACTGCACCGTGGGACAGGGCGAGGTGATTGAGGAGGGCGGAATCGAAGCACTGCAAAAGCGTCGAGTGAAGACGTTGGACACCGGTTTGGAAGTGACAGCCATTACCTTCGCCGATGAGGACGCGCAAGCGCTCTACCATGAACAAGGGGTCATAGGTACCAACCTCGACAAGCCGACTGGACTCCTGCACTGCAAACTCTGGCAAGCTCCGAACCAGCCGCTGATGGACCTGACGGTGGCGAGGAGGGCCCAGCTCAACGCGCAGAAGCCGAGGACGTAGGTCTCGATTCCAATTCCATCCTCTGCACGCACAGTACTAACACATCGCAGCTACGACTTCATCATGGAGGACTCCGTCCTCAAGTCTTGCTTCGTCGGCATGAAGCTCCGCGTGACGGTCAAGGAGCTCGAAGGCTTGATCTTGCCGTGGATCGATCACTTCGACAAGGTGTACGCGAGCTTCCACACTTTCACGGGGAATGAGTTTTGGCGGGAGCGCAAGGCGCCGGGTCCGTTGGAGGGTTGGATGGTGCGGGCGAACGAGAGAGATGCTGAGCGGGCTGCGAATGGTGGGGAGCTGGGACCTTGGCAGGAGAAGATTCGGGAGCAGACTCGTGGGGCGGCTGGTGAGGAAGGCGTTGGTGGTGAGGATGCCGGGGACGCTGAGGATGGTGATGAGGTGGGTGAGGATGGTGCGGGCCCTAACGGAGATGCTGATGAAGGCGGAGTCCGCGTCGAGACGACGCAGACCGACGGTGGTGAGGGTGAGGTGAATGAGGACGGTGTAGGCGCTGGCGGAGATGCTGATGGAGGCGGAGTCCACGGTGGTGAGGGTGCAGTCGTTCCAGGCAAGGGAGACGAGGCGGCGCTGGATGAGGAGACGCCCGACTGATTCACTTGAAGAAGTCCAGCACCTTCCGAAAGCAGAGCAGGGGTTTATGCCAGAGTTACTAGAACTAGCCGAAGCTTAATATGAGCTTCCGAGATCGGCCAGATGAGGGGTCCGATAGCAGGGCTCCGTCACGAAACAGCTCTCACAGCTTACAAACACTCGGAATCAGCACTGTCACAACCTTGAAATCCTTCTCCTCAATCGTACTCATTCGCTCTCTCGAAACCTCGTTCATGTCCCTCAGACTCCTCTCCAGACGACTCCTCACTTCCACCGCGACCTCCCGAGCATCAGCCATGACCTCTCACATCACATCACCAATCCACCACCGAACCATGGCCTCCTCGATCCCCTCCTCCATGAAAGGCGTCATAATCGAAAAGACCGGCGGCAGCGACGTCCTCCAATACAAAACCGACCTCCCCGTCCCTTCCCCCAAAGAAGGCCAGATCCTCGTCAAAAACGACTACATCGGCATCAACTACATCGACACGTACGTCCTGACAATCCCACCATCCACCCACCCTCGAAACAGTTCTCTTCAACTAACAGCTCGCAACAAGATACTTCCGCACCGGCCTCTACCCCGCCCCCCACATGCCCTACATCCTCGGCCGCGAAGCCTCCGGCACCGTCGTTCGCACCGGCTCCGGCGAAACCTACGGCCTCAAAGAGGGGGATAACGTCGTCTGGATGGCCGAAGGCGCCTACGCCGAATACACCGCCGCGCCAGCCGCGAAAGCCGTCAAAGTGCCTTCGGGTGTTGAGCCGAAGATTGCCGCCGCCGCGCTGCTGCAGGGCCTCACGGCGTTGACGCTGGTGAGGGAGAGCCATGCGGTGAAGGCGGGGGATTGGGTGTTGGTGCACGCGGCGGCGGGTGGGGTGGGACTGTGGTTGTGTCAGTTGTTGAGGGCGATTGGGGCGAATACGATCGGTACCGCGTCGACGGGGGAGAAAGTGGAGTTGGCGAGGAAGGCGGGGGCGAGGGAGGTGATTAATTATCAGGAGGAGAAGGATGTCAAGGGGAGGATCATGGAGTTGACGGACGGCAAGGGGATGATTGCGGTGTTCGATGGGGTGGGAAAGGATACGTTTGATCTGTCACTGGATGTGCTGGCAAGGAAAGGGTCGATGGTGTCGTTTGGGAACGCGTCGGGGGCGGTGCCGCCGGTCACGATTGCGAGGTTGAGCGCGAAGAACGCGAGGTTGATGAGGCCGACGTTGTTTGGGTATATTGTGGAGAGGGAGGAGTTTGAGGGGTATGTCGAGGAGCTGTTCGATTTTGTGGTCAAGGATAAGTTGGATGTGAGGATTCATGAGGTGTATCCGTTGAGTGAGGTGGCGAGGGCGCATGATGATATTGAGGGGAGGAGGACGACGGGGAAGTTGTTGTTGGATCCGAGTAGGTAGGGAGTGTGAGAGACTGTGGTTAAAGGGACAGTTTGGCCTGGAATGTACCTGATCACTCCTTGTGCTCACTGCTGGCAACTCGCTCGATATGTGGTTGGCGTTCAATTTGATGCAATGTAGCAGATCATAGACCGTCCCTTTGACCTCGAGCTCATATGTGCCTCGAGACGAGCGACCCCATCACGGCTAAAGACAGACCGACGACAAGTCCGATGACGGCGCTTCAGTTTCCCCACTTGGAGCTCCAATGGCTTCCAGCACGCAACAGCTCCAACGACACTCGTTCCCTGCGGTCGATATCATCAACATCCATGACTCTCCTCAAGCCGACTCACTTCCTCCGTACACTCATCAAAACAACCCGACCAAACCAAACAACCCTCCTCACCCACCTCACCCACCTCACCCACAACCGCACCATGTCCACCGCCATGGCCAAGCGCCTCGAAGGCAAGACCATCGTCGTGACCGGCGCCTCCTCAGGCATCGGCCGCAGCACCGCCATCGAATTCGCCCGCACCTCCCCCAACAACCTCAAACTCGTCCTCACCGCCCGACGAATCGACACCCTCAAACAACTCGCCGAACAAATCACCAAAGAAGTCGGCCCGGGCGTCCAAGTCCTCCCCGTCCAACTCGACGTCAGCCAACCCTCCCAAGTCCGCTCCTTCATCTCCAACCTCCCCCCGGAATTCCAAACCATCGACGTCCTGGTCAACAACGCAGGTCTCGTCAGAGGCGTGGACAAAGCCGGCGACATCAAAGAGGAGGACATCGCCGTCATGCTCGACACCAACGTCACCGGCCTCATCAACATGACCCAGACCGTCCTCGCCGGCATGAAGTCCCGCGGCGACGCCGGCCAAGGCGACATCATCAACGTCGGCTCCATCGCCGGTCGGGAACCCTACCCCGGCGGCTCCATCTACTGCGCCTCCAAAGCCGCCGTGCGGTCCTTCACCGACGCCATGAGAAGGGAACTGATCGCGACGAGGATCCGCGTGATGGAAATCGACCCGGGACAGGTCGAGACGGAGTTCAGCGTCGTGAGGTTCTATGGCGACAAGGCGAAAGCGGACGCGGTGTATGCGGGTTGCACGCCGTTGACGCCGGAGGATGTCGCGGAGACGATTGTTTTCGCGGCGGGGAGGCCGGAGAATGTGGTTATTGCGGATACGTTGATTTTCCCGAATCATCAGGTACGTTGTTGTGTCTTGTTGCGTTTTGGTCTTTGCGGTGCGGTGACTGATGGTGAGACAAGGCGGCGGCGACGGTTATGCATAAGAAGGGTTGAACGAGCCGTGTCTGACGATTGTGATGTAGGCTGGCGCGGGAGGAGCGCTGTACAAGAAACCGCAGAATGCGAAGATCTAGATGATGAAGATAGATGTGGAGGACAGGTGTATCCCATGTACAGACGACGGAAACGACAATCTCATTGTGGATCCGAGGAGGAAGTGCTTGATCATGATCGCAAACAGACCGTACGTCGAATTCGTACTCGCGCGCATGGCTGCAAGTCGAAAAGCCATGTCCCGCACCGTTCTTTGCAAGCGCGCTCACGAAAAGCCCTTTTACTGTTCCCTTCCCGTCCCATCCTTTAGTGTCCTCCTCTCCATCCATTCCATCCCCACCCTCCGATCCCACTCCTTTCCGTCCCCTCTCTCTCTCTCTCCCAACCCCCCCCCCTCTCCCCCTCCCATCTCAACCCAACCCCGGCGGTGTCGGCCCAACACAATATCCCCGACAAACCCCCGAATCGTCGTGCAACGTCCTCGCATTCGCCGCATCGCAGCCACAGCTCCGGGGTCGATGGTGCCAGAACCCCGCCACGAAGTCACCTCGCTGTTGGAGGTCGCGGGTGGTCAGTAGATTCTTATTCTGGGGGATGGGCGGGCGGGCTGGATTGGCTGATTGGCTGGCTTACGTGGTTTCGGGCGGTGCAGCACTCGCATTGCTCGCCGCAGGCTGCGAGGGTGGAGGGGAGGGTGGTGAGGAAGAGGAGGAGGAGGAAGGGGTTGAGGGTGAGGGGGAGGTTCATGGCGGCGACGGCGGTGGGGGGTGTTTGTGGTCGGCGGGGGGGGGAGTCTTGTTTGTTTGGAGTTGTCGTGATGGCAGATGTTCGAAGCTCGTCGTTGATGAAGAGTGAGGAAGAAGAAGAAGAAGAAGAAGAAGGAGAAGTGGGGACCGCGGGGCCAGAGGGTTCTGCTACTTGCGCCCTTCTGATGTTTCTCGTGTTGTTGTTACATGGAGATGCTCTGGGTTCTTCCTTGTCGGCGGTTCCGGTGGACCCCGACGTAGATTCTTCATGCCTCCAGCATCAGCCACCGCGACCAGCAGCAACGCAGCCCTTCACAAGGCACGTCTTGGTCGCGGAAGGGGATCCACGCGGACGCAACGGGAAGACATCGCACAATTTGCAAATCGCTAGGTTTGACATTGAGGGTTTCACACTCGAGCGCCTGGCGCACGGGCCTTCTGGCGAGAGGACGGGAGAGTTGCTCATCTCGTGTCGCAGTCGACGTCGGGACTTCCACCTCCATTCCTCCTCCTCATGATCCCCATGGAATCGTGCAGCTCCTAATACGCGCAGTACCGATGGCCATTGTCCGGGTTAGTCCTACAGTGCTCTCCCGGCGGGCAAAACTGGCCGGAGCCGCCGCACAGATCTACCCGCTTTCCGTCAGCTTCGGAGAAGTGTGGAAAACAAAATTGTGGGTATCGATGTGATTGCTTGGAACGTACTGTGACATTGCCCGAGGACACTGCAGCCCAACGGCGCACAGCATGAATCTCGACCCCAAACGTTGGTACACGTGTCTTTTATTTTTTGCCATGCATTAGTGTCCGGTCCAGGAGGCTTTTGTGAGGGCGGGGGACGTACCTCCGAGTCTACCGCAACGGCTCACCGCCGTGACGGTGGCGGCGAGGATGGCGATGATGAGGAGCTTCATGGTTTTGGTAGATTGGAGGAGGTGGTTTCTTGAGGATGCCGAAGCGTGACGTGGGCGTGTTGTGTTGGCGAGAGCTTGATCTTCGAGAGAGAGTGGGAAGTTGTTGATGATGACGGAGATGAATGGGCGAGCAGGAGAAGGGTCTTCTGTATATCTTTCCCGGCAATTGTCTCTCCCAGTCGAGGCAAGGGCATCCCTGGTCCGAAGAGCCTGGTGTCCTGATGGTGGACCATTGGAGAGAAATGGCATACAGAAGTCGACGGAATCGGGCGACGAATAGGACGACAGGGCTAGGGACAGCCATGAATCTCATCTGCGGACAGCCATGGACGTCACTTAGTGTATACGCTCGTTATGAACGAGAAGCTAATACACAAGCGTGTAACTACATAATACGCGTTAATCTACACGTCCGTCGCGTCGCTACTATTGTTATCCTATATACATCTCCTACTATACATACGCGTTGCTATCTATAGATAATAGTCTTCGTTATAGCCGAATAGACTATAGTAGACGTCGAAGTCGAACTCGATACGAATAGTAATCCCTTCCTCGACGATCTAAACCCTATACCTCCGGGCTCCGGCGATAGTAATAGCGATAGTAATAGCGACGATCTCGACGATAACGAAGAGTTTAAACTACTCCTACCGCCTAAGCGTATGTTCCCGTCCCTATAGGAGCTACGTACCTTCGTTAAGACGTGGACTCAAGAACATAGATATAACCTCGTTACTAACGGGTCGAAGAATAACGGCTATTAGAAAGACGTCTCGTATAGATACGCTAGTAAGACTTAGAATAAACGAAAACTTAGTACCCGACGTCGTAAAACCGGAACGCGTAAGTATAATTATCCTATACGACTTTAGTATGTCGCGGAAGATCCGAAGAATAAAGATAGCTAGTAGTTAATTCGTTATAGATAAGGCACTAATCTAAAGGTCCATAACTATATGCCGTTTAGTATAGCTCCTAGTAGTACTAGTATACCTATAAACTACCGGCGCTTCGACCTTACCGAAGAGGTTATCGACGAGGTAATTCGACATAAACGAGCTAGACTCTATATAGGCGAATCGCTTATACTTCTTCGAGACAAGTATCCGGATATCTATCCTAAACGAAAGGACCTAAGTAACATACGATAGAAGTATCGGAGCCTCGTTCTCGCTAGAAAGATAATCGTAGACGCAATACTCGAATTACTTTAAGTAAGAGGCTATATATATAAGTACTCGGTAAATGCGAATAGTGTACTTAAACAACTCTTCTTCGTCCACCCTAAAAACCTCGAAGTCTAGCGACAATTCCTAGAGGTTATACTTACGGATAATATATATAAAGTCTATCGTTTACGACGACCGGTCTTTAGCTTCTACGGTGTATCTAGCGGCAACAAGACACTACTATTCGGACTTTATATTATAAACGGTAAAGACGAAGCCGTATTCTAATAGGCCTTTAAAGCTATAAAAGAGATCCTCGTTAAGAACGAAGTCTAGTTACTAGAACTCTTTATTATCGACCGAGATAGAGCCTACCTAAACGCACTATCTATAGTGTTTCTAGATACTCCCTAACGGCTTTATAAGTAGCATCTTATAAAAGACGTCCTTATATATACTCGGAGCGAGTTCCTATAAGAACAAGACGAAGAGAATAGGGGCTTTATTAATAGCGAAGAGGCAGCGTAGTTCTACGATCGCTTTCGAAAGGTAGCTTTCGCTAATACCGAAGACGAGTTTAATGTTTATTACGCCGCGCTTAAAGAGATATAGCTCGGTAGCTACGAATACCTATAGAGAGAGTAGTTTCCTTATACCTCGCTCTAGGCGGCCTTTTGTCTTAACCGAATACGCACTTGGCTAATCCGAGTAACCTCCTAGATTAAAGGCGTATATGCGATGTTAAAGTAGTAGCTCGGAACATTATAGTCTAATACCTTCGGCCTTGTCGAACGAACAATACCTTAGTACTTAAAGTAAGCATAGAAGTACTAGTAAGACCTTTCGGATAAAACGAGCTATATACTACTATAGACACCGGTAATCTTCTATAAGCTACATCGTAAGGTATACCGGTACGCGATTATACTCCTTATAGGATAGTATTCGTTAGTAATAGACAACATAAAGCCGGTTCCAGACTATATAGGTATCTTTATAGAAACTACCGACCTACCTTGTTTATATTATATCCGCGAGTACATTATATAGAAGAAGCCCGTTTCTCTTACGGTTATTAGGAAGCGCTAGAAGTATACTCGAAGGGACCTCGCTTAAACCGAAGAGAACTAAGAAGAAGAAGAAGAGATCGAGGAGATTAAATCGTTACCTTCTCGTCGTTAACGAGGAGTATAACGTATCTAGCTATACTAGCTTGCTCGCCGTCGTCGAGAATAGCTAATCTCGAGTAACCGGCGGGATGCGTTATATATAGAAACAGTCGATAGGAATTACTCTACGTCTTAAACGTAAAGGCTACTCTAGCCGAAGAAGAAGAAGGCAACGAAGAAAGGTAAGGAGAGGGCAATAGACTCCGATAAAGAAAACTAGGGAGAGGGCTTCTCGTTTTAACCGATAATAACACCGAGCAACCCGCCTATATCGTAGTATCTTATATAGACAACCTTCGACTCGTTATAGCCGAAGGTTATCGCGGGCCTATTAAATTTAATACGGACTAAGGAGTCTAATAGCAACGAGCCCTCGTTTATAACGAGTAGCTAGCGGCCTCCTTAGTTTCCGTAGTCGTAGCCTTACTAGTCGGTACCTCTAAGTAGCTAGCCTTCGTATATACCGAACTACTAGCCTTCGTATGCACCGAATATCTAATAGTAGTAGTAGTAGTAGCAGCTATAGCTATTCTCGGTACACCTCTCGGTTTATACGAATAGCTAAAGCGAGCACCTATACTAGTCCTCTATGCACTAGTCCTCTATACCTCCTCCGAGTAGTTAAACTTAGCCCTCGTTTCTACTAAATAGCTAATACCGGCCTTATTAGCCTCTAAGTACCTACGACTATCCCTAGCTATAGTATCCGTTATAGCCGAATTAGTAGTACTCCTCGCGGCCCTCCTCGTAGCCGCCGTACTAGTAGTATTCGTTATAGCCGAATTAGTAATACTCCTCGTAGTAGTACTAGCAGTATTCGTTGTAGCCGAACTAGTAGTACTAACAGCATTCGTTGCAGCCGAACTAGCAGTTATAGCAGCATTCGTTACAGCCGAACTAGCAGTTATAGTAGTAGTATACGTTACAGCCGAATTAGTAGTATACGTTATAGCCGAATTAAGGCTACTAACTTCCCTATCCCTAGGCGTCTTCGGTAGTAACGAGGCCTCCCTCCCTCTAGCTATCTTAGCTAGCTCGGAAATCTAGCTACGTAGTAAGCACTTCGTTCCAGACGCCCTCGTAGACTTAATAGCGCCCGTAATAGCCTACCTACTATTAGCTACTCGTTTACAACGAGGCTACACTTTTACATCCTTAACACGCATTTAAGGGCTATATAACCGGCTTTTCGCTTACAACGAGGCTAAATTGTTACGATCTCAACGCATTTGAGGGCTATATAACCGGCTTTTCGCTTATAACGCGGTAAATATATAGCTTTTCGCTTATAACGAGGCTAAATTGTTATAGTCTCAACGCATTTAAGGGCTATATAACCGGCTTTTCGCTTATAACGAGGCTATATACCCGGTGTAGTAACTACTATATGCCCGTAACGTTAATAACGAATCGTCGTCGTGTTAATTATAGGAGCTACTAGTCCTTCTTATACCTTCCTTTCTTCTACTCTAAACCCTCTTTCCTTCTTTAACACTTATACCTATCTAAGTCTCTCGTTAAGAACGA
>JALRMM010000137.1:0-84438 GCA_026122155.1 Zymoseptoria crescenta | reverse complement strand
TAGCCTTATTCGAGACTACCTCCGACTACCTTACGATAAGTCTACGAAAAAGGGGTCGTAATGTACACCCCTTAGTCGAAGAGCTCGTCCGCGATATACCGCCTAGCCCCGAACGCACTAAGGTCTTGTAGGCCCAAGCTTCTAGTCGTTATAGGAAGAAGGCTACGGAGGTAAAGGCCGCACTCCGAGAACTTCAATCCGACTAGGTTGGCGACCGATCCTTTCCACTCTGTTATAAGAGCAGATAGGTTCCAGCAGGCCGTACTATCGAAGATCGGCTCGCGGCGGTCCCTATCTATTAACCTTACTTACGCGAAGATACGAAAGAGAAGATAGCATACGTCGTTACTGCCAAAGACGAATTTCCATTATCTGGCGAATTGGCCGACCGCGGGTCTGCTAAAGAACTAGCTACCTTAGCTAGCGCCGACTTATACGAGGAAGATGGAATAAGGCTTCCTACTCGGCTAGATGCAGACGACGGTAGTATCCCTCAAGCTATAGATCCGGTATATCCCCGCACGTTAGAGACTATATATACTCCTACTTACTACAACATTAGGTCGACGTACGAACTCCCTCGCCGTTTCTATCCGAGGCCTCCGATCTCGATACGTCGGATAACGATAGCGCCGTCGAAGAGGGAGAGACACCCCCGTCGTCGCCTACTAGTACCGAATACGAGAGCGCTGGGGAGGATTTCGCTACGACCTCTAACTATGCCGGCCTAACCGTTAATCCCTATAGTCCTCCCTAGTCTAGCTCCTCCTACCCTATCGGTCGGTACGCGTCGGTTACGGACGCCTCGGAGTTCGACGAGGAACCTCCGACCCCCGAATCTTCGTTTATTAAGCAGCACACAACCGCCTTTGATAAGGTAGCGGTCCGGGCGTCCTTACACTCACCCGCCGCGATGCTATATTATTATCTAGCCGTCTTTTAAGGCTATACCTAGGTAGAGCACGACGACAACAAATCTAGGCACGAAGAGCAATTCCGAGAGACGCATAGGACCTACACTAGCCTAGCATCTAGCACCTTACGACAAGATCTCAATTACATAACCCTAGACAAATCGTCTATAATAACCCTCGAAGAGAGCCGAAGCTCTACATTCTCCGAAGAGGCATTCGCTAAGCTCTTCGAAGGCCGTAGTAACAATAGCGATTACTTGCCGACTTCTATCTACGTCTATAAGAGTTATAACGCTAAGTCTCTAACCGCATCTATTACCTTCGACATCGACTCGCATCTCGGCTAGGCTACTAGCTTAGCCGCGTTTCGACATACCTTGGAGTTCTTCGAGATCCTACCTACTATATAGCAGATAGAGGGCAATCTTCACCTCGTACGACTGGAGAACGCCGGGATCTTTAATCCGGACAAGCTCGACTTCGTGAAAATGGATGTTACGTGCCACTTCCTCTTTATAAGGGACCGCGAGGCAGCCGCTAATATTTACCTCTACTTCCTACGCATTCGGCACCCCTCTAACAAACTTACTAATTTCGAACTCTAGCGCTAGCATAACCTAGTCTAGATTCCTACGATGCACTAGGTCTTCGATAAGGACGAATAGTGCCGAGTGCCGAACAACTATCTTGCGGCGAAGTTACGATGTAAGAGCAAGAAATCGGAGTCCCACATTAGGTCCTCTAACGCGCGTAATACTGTAGCGCAGATTAATCTTACTATAGACCCTCGCTACTATCCCAAGCTCTAGGACGCCGTCGAGTAGAAGCTTACTATGCTGTCCCCGGACGACCCCCTTGCCTTTCCGTAGATGTTCTTCACGTCGAAGAACACTAAGTACGACGCGCGATTCCGGCATAATCGGCTCGTCGATACTCTTAAAGGATAGGAAGCATTCGTTCAGAAGTCTTATAATATAAGATACGTAGATAACCTTATTGTCGACCTCGGAAAGGAGGTAACCCCGACGGCAACGTACTGGAAAAACAGCGGCTTCTTTCGCGCCTACTACGTGAAAAAGGCCCTTCGTTCGCTTTATTACTCGCCCGAGACGTCCATCCCGAATCCGCTCTCTAGCTTTACTTAGTACTCTTACTACGGCCTCCGCGACCTGTCTAATTTTATAGCCGTCCCCCCTACTAAGTTAATAATTGCGGAATGGGGCCTTCTCTACTCCTAATAGTACTCTTAAATCAAATAGGCCCTCGATGCTACTAAGGTCTACCCGTTCGCAAATAACGGGCTTAATTTCCTGTCCGTGGGACTAGCTAAAGTTGGGGACGTTAACAATTATTACATAGGTTAACAAGTTGACTAGCTATCGTTAACGGAGAGCTATATCGCGAGTAAAATACGCACTAGTAATAGCCTTAGTCGGCGACGCTGCGATACGCCCCACCCTACGAGGGAAGAGCACCGAATAACCTTCTCGGCTTTAATAGACCTCCTCGACGAAGCTAAGGCAGACACTAACTAGGATCAAATACTAGAACCGCGGCCTCGCTATCCGCTGCTGCCGCTGTAGGTAATCCCTACTAGGACATTTTTCTCCTTTATATAGGACACCCTAGACGCGCGATGCACTTACATCGAGTGGATTCTTACACGTCGCGGCGAGTCGGTCTTATCGACGCATACCGAGGTTCTATATGCGATAATACTGTCCCTACGAGTCTTCGCCCAGGTAGTGAACCTAAGCTCGGAGGTACCTAGGCTATAGATATATAAGAAGCGGGACCCTTATAACAAACGACGCGGAGCTGGATTTTCGCCCAACTTTAAGTATTACGGATTCTACTAGATAAGTCGGATCGTTAACTAGAGGAAGGGCGTTATTGTCGATAGATACTGTCCGGACTTCTTATACGCCTTTAATAGGCTCTCGCTATTCAAAAACAGCGGCCCGCTAGCTCGAAGGGCAGTCTATAACTAGGACGCCCTAGAAGCGGCGGGCAAGATTATAGGATTCGCCCAGAAGATGTAGACCGAGACGTTCCATAATGTGGTCGTATAGGCACTGGCCCACTTAACGGTCCGGTAGTTTCGAGTCGACGTCCGTAAGTCTATCGTTCGGGACTTTAAAAACGATAGCCCCCTCGACGACTACGGTTAACGGCCCTTTACGAAAGACTACCTAGAGACACACTGTTACGGCAAGTACTACCTCGCGGAGCGCACTGCGTAGGCCTTGCGGAGTCTAATGTCTCTACTAGACTACTACTTCGGGGGCCTGGGTCTAAACCCACCCGCTCCGGGGCGGAAAAACTTCGATAAGGCTACGTATCGCCGGATCGGGGGAATAGTAGAGAGGGCGAGTCGCGGCCTCCTTGCTCGGGTACCTCCTAGATCCCCGACATACGGGCGCACGGTCTTTTAGACTTACCTCCGAATTATATATCTTATAGGGAATACCGTGTCTCCCAACGTACGAGCCGGATGTACTAGTCTAACCGAACAAAACAAGGCATCGCAGCGACGCTAGATCCGCATCGCGTGTTCGGCAGCCCCCTCTAACGACATTAAAGACCCGTAAGTAGTGTACTCCGGCTTGGATAGCAACTTCTACCGGTTCGCGGCCGGTTAGGCGAGCGACTTCGACTACTCCTCTCGCCCACGCCGGCATCGATAGGAAATAGCGGCTAGGAGCCCAGACGAGCTCGTAGAATTTGTCGAAGAAGAAATGCGCAACTAGTTCGATGCAATGCAAAGGGAAGCGGAAGGAACGGCGAAGCTAGCTAGGAGGGCTTAGTAAGCTATAAAGACCCCTTTTATAGACAGACTTTCCGGCCTTTCGTAGATAGACACATATATTAACATCTTCTATCTATCTTGGTTATAGGATCCTTCTACGCGAGCCGCCACCGTTACGTTAAATTAAACTGGAGCCCTAAGTCCTAGTACTACTTACTAGTACGGCTCTATCGGCAACTACGTTATAATGTGGAGGGATCGGTCGACACTAAGGCTAGTGTCGTGCCAAGCTATTTCCGGTCGGGATTCGCCGGGCCGGCCGCGCCGCTCTTGCTGCTGCCCGTTTATCTACTAATATACACTATACCACTCTTACGACCCTTACTACAAGTTATCTCGCCCGGAACCACCCCCCACCGCTTCACAATATGTAAGAGGAGCAACGTGCGGCTATCTAGGCTATACTAGACGAGACTATCGCCGAGCACGGCAACCTCGACCCTACCCTCGAAGCGGTCCCCTAACTTCGAGGTTATTAAAACCTTGGGCACGAGCATAGCTACCCACACTCGCCTACAGATACTTTGCCCGTCGGTACAAAACCAAAATTACACCCAACCCTATTACAAGAACCCGTGGAGCCGACGGCGAGATCCCCTACCCTAGCGAAGGGACCTAGCTAGACGCAAACGGACGAGGCGGGGTTAACGACGGCGTCCTCTTAGCATACGTCCCGTCTCCTAGTAGCCGAAGAGGAGAGCTTTAGCGGCTCTCAAAGCCTAGACAGCGCAGCGCTAGACGACAATAGGATTAAGGAAGACCCAGGTAGGTGCGCACCGTTACCCGTTTACCTAGAGCACACTAACCGTGGGATAGAATTCGTTAAAGCGCTTATGTACGTAATGCAACTTATGTATAAGGAGACCTCGCCCGACGGCGGCCTACCGCCCTAGGATATTCCCGAAGACAAGAAGGAGGCGTTAGATTAGAACCGCACCTCTAGGACGGATTCCGCGCCCGACCCCCGGCACTCCTAGCGCCGAGACTGTAACAACCGCTACGTTCGAGTCGCTAGGATGTCGGCGACAGACTACGGCTATCGAGATAGGTATAGTCGTCGTTGTACCGATAGCCTTGCTAGCTAACAAAATTATGCTAGCCGCACGTTGCGTATCGCGCGTTCTTTACTCGTAATCCTCGTCCCTACTCTAACGTGGATAGACCTCGTGTTACCTTCCATCGCTATCGGTTCCGCATTAAGAGACGTTTTATAATCGGGCGGAACCCCCCCCCGCCCCTACTGTTCCAATGCCCTGTAATTCGATAGCGGGGTTAGTCTTAGCACTACTTCGATTATCCTTGTCTCCTTCTTATCGTTAACCTTCTATTAACAAAACCCCTTGCCCTCTACATCGCTCGTTGCTAGGTTATCGTGTCGCACCGTACTCGCGCCGTCGTTCCGCCCCCGACATCGACGCCTAGCGGGATTCCCTTTCGCGGCGTGTCGAAAGTATATCGAATCCCTCGGTTACTAGGAATAGCGCCTAGGATAGGCTTATTAAGCTTATCGAGAGCTATTAGAATAATCCCGAATACATAGCGGAGGTGGCTCGCATAATTCGACAAAGTACCGATGTCCGCTACCCCGATGTACGCTTATGCTAACAAAACGAAGCCGAGGAACGTAGAGCTAAAGTGCCTCCGTCGGCCCACGGTTAAGAGCTACTATCAGCTTAGCGCCCAAACGGACGGGTTAAGCAAGCCTCCTCTTCCCACACAACCCCCAAATCGTCCTCTAAGTCTTACTTAGATACTACTGCTATAGGGGCTTCCCTATTACCGACTATAGAGCCCTACCGCACGGAAGCCGGCATTAACCTAGAGTCGTACTCGTAAAGTAGATCACCCTATCTGAGTTAGTTAGTCGATTCCGTGTACACTAAGACCGAGACGATAGGTAATTATTTAGTGTTACAATTAACCGAGGTGTCGAATAAGGATCCGGACATCGAGCTACGTACGTCTAGCCTGTCGATTAAATGCTATACATACGTTTCGATCCCGTTCCTTCTCTACTACGAGCATTCCGCTAACGTAGCTACATCTCTTATAGGTCCGGAAGTGCGATATGTTAAGACGAAAGACCGCAGCGGTAGAACCGCGTGTCTACCTCGGGGCACGCGCCTTTCCACACCTCTATATATGAAGGCGTCCAGCGACGTTATTAGATGTGACCCGTGGCTAGAGCTTACTACTCCGCCGACCCGACCTACTAAGTCCGACGGAAAAGAGGGCGAGACTTGCGCGCCGTAAGCGAACTCAAGCTTCTTATTAAATGTACCCTAGATGTCGCAGGATATGCAGTCGTTTAATAGTACGACCCCGGATCCCGACGTAGGTCCAGTTATTATGCATCGTAGAAAGACACCTTTAACGCTATTACCTAGGAATAGTCCGGATCCGAAACGAGCTCGTATCGAATTAACATATAGCCGTAGGGTATCTCTCTTACCTTATCGGGAACGGAAGAAAAGCGTTAAGGAGATAAAGGACCGGTTTGACTTTACGGTATTTAGCACGCCGCTACTGGAGGATTTAGAAGTCTCGGACGGGAAGTAGTTAGTAGGGCCCGCGGCTACGCGGATAACCTAGAGCTAGTACTCTACCGCAAGAATTGCAAAGAACGCGGAATAACTAGTATCCGCAATGTGTACGTAGCATCCTATCTCTTCTAGTCGTCTACCTTCGCGAGTATCAATCCGGATTATAAGCTACCCTATACGCATTACTCCCGCTAGACCTTATGCAATAGCCTATAGTTCGCCCGATTCCGGCTTGACGTTCTGTATAGTATACGTGCTACATATAGAAAGCCGACCCTCCACGTATTTCCACTGCCTATAAAGGGACTCGCTACTAGCACACCGCATGTTTCTACTAGCTCTGTACCTACTGTAAGCCGAGCCGCTGTTCCACCCGAACGGCACAGACTTATAGACACTACTATAACATTCTCTCGCCCTTCTAGTATTACTTAGAGCATCCTATGTCCGCTCTCTAACTGCGTTACCGACGATTTAGCTTGGTACGATCCTGGAATTTGTGTCGGCGGGAGTAGGGCCACGCGGATGCGGCCGCGATTAACAAACTAAGCGGATACATCTATTACAGTCTAAAAGAGCTCTCCACCTTTCTCGACACTTTAACATCGGCATTCCGTAACTACTATCGCACCGCACTTTACTATAGACCCGAGGAACGTGCGCGCTAGGAGGGTAGATCGAGGAGTATCCCGCCTCGATCTCCGATACGATATATAACCTTCCGTTAACGACACCGGCACCCGCGGTTAGGACGACCTCGCGAGAATGCGTCGTAGTAGCATATTAATGGGCGATTAGCAGCTAGACTCGCCGACCCCGCGGCTACGATGTAAGAAGCTTGCGAACGTAAGGCCTACTTTTATACTAACATACATCTACTAGCATCCTCTCGAGACCCGCGTACGGCAGCCGTAGAGGATAGAGAAGCTATAGAGTTATATACGGCCTCCAACACTAGGACGACAACGTCGAATGCTACCTCCCCTACGTCGCCGAAAACACTATAGAGAAAAGCAGCCAAGCCTCGCGCGCCGGCATCCGACCCGTTTACCACCCCTTAATTCAAACCTACCGGCGCCGGCATCCGAAAACCTACCTAGTAGACTCCTCGCTTAGCGGCCTCGTAGGTCGCTCTCGCAACTATTGTTAACGCTCCGGATCGCAACACGTCTTTGCTCGCCAACTACCTAACTTTTAAAGGTCTTCTTAATCCCTACATTGTCTAGGATCCCGCGAGTCCTAAGTCGACCGGACGTTTCGAGGCCGTAGATACTCCTCGTAGTACGGCGTTAAAGTAGTGGTTATTCGGTAGGTTATGTCCTATATAATAGATATTCCCCGATACGCCGTGTCGCTAACTTCGAGTAGATAAGGCGGCTGTCCCCGGCTAGGACGTGTCGCCGCGGGTAGTGGAAGAGGAAGAGAGTCCGGCGCGTGCGAAGAACCTATTACCGTCGAAGTCGAGCGCCCCTCCTAGTGTAGGTAAAGTCGAATCGAAGAGGTCTAGTATGCCGATCGCACCTTAGACTTCCAGCCTCCCTACGGACGTCGTTAACTTATGCTCCGACGCGGAGGAGTCGGCCCTAGAGAAGGTAACGACGAAGTAGGGAGGGATCGCCGGGAAAGGCACCGCAGCCGGCCGGCCGGATCGCTCTCTAAGCGTCGTTTACACCTCCGACTCGGGTTATTAGGGCAAGTAGCTAATCTCGGCGATAGTTCTACTAGCGAGCGGAAAGAGGACCGGAAAGGCGGTCCGAAAAGCCTACGATAGCACTTAGCCGCATAGGAAGTCTTCGCTAGCCGTTAAGCTAGCTTCACGTCGGCTAGTAGACCTTTATCCTAGCGCGAACTCGTTTCTTCCTCGAGGCACTCGCTTAGACACCCCCGTGTCTAGGGTAACGATTAATCCCCCCGAATCGAGTTCGAAGAACCCCGCGCGCTTAATCGTCGAGCTGTCCGATAACTAATCCGCGTCTAGCGGTAAGATCCGCGATAGATAGGATATAGGCACCGGGAGGATATTAGTAGGGTTCTTTCGGTGGAGCTATCGCGTAGCATTGCTTATTCCAGCTTAATGCGTAGCGTTAGCAGAGGACACGACGTAGTCCAGTCCACGATTATAACATTATGCGTTGTATTCGATCTCCATCCTCGCTATATAGCTAGGTTCGGCATAACCCCAGTGTTACTGCTAATCGATCTTATGCAATACTTCCTCTCGAATCCCTAGTAGTCGCCGATATCATAATTTCCTATGTCTTATATCGACCTCTAGTTTGCTGCCCACTCCAATCCGCTAGTCTATTCGTGGGCTAGCTATACCGCTATGTGGTCGCCATACCCTTACATTCTCGCTTTCTTAACGTTATCCGCCGCTACGTCCGTAACCGATCCTCTAGCTTAGTATAACACTAGGACTAGTGTCGATCTAGCACGACCCGTTCTCGATCCTCTAGCTTA
Source organism: Zymoseptoria crescenta (assembly GCA_026122155.1). NCBI lineage: Eukaryota > Fungi > Ascomycota > Dothideomycetes > Mycosphaerellales > Mycosphaerellaceae > Zymoseptoria > Zymoseptoria crescenta. The sequence goes on along the minus strand of JALRMM010000137.1, from coordinate 75,712 downwards.
GCATAACACTAGGACTAGTGTCGATCTAGTACGACCCGCAACGGCCCGTAGCGCTACGACTAACATATCTTAGTCTTCTACTTCCATAGCTTCTCTATCTATCCTCTACACTTTACGCAGACCGTTATATTATAAGACGACTCTTCGAAAAGAAAGCCCTACCGTAGGGCTAGCACCCGAGCTAATCGTTAAAGACGGCGTCTAAGTAGCGGCTAGGTAGCATAACTAACACCGATCGTAGTAACACATATAGCAGCGTAGTCTAGACCTCGACCTTTACTAACCACTCGACCCTAGGCGGCACGTCTATAGACACTGCGCCGTATCTCAAGCTACCCCCGTAGACGCCCGGAGTTCCGCCTGGAACGCCCGCCGTACTACCGCTAATGCCGCCGCGTAGGGGCCTAGGCTCGAGTGCCGTCTAGCCCGAGCCGACACCTACGCCGAACTTATTTACTACCGCCGACAGCGCGGTCGACTATAACATGCCGGACGCCGCCGAGCCGCACACCTCGACTTAGGCCACCGATAATAATACGCTATAGTCCCCGATAGCCGCCGTAACGGCCGTACTAGCGACGCCGCGGTCAAAAGTCATAAGCTCCTCGGACACTTAGTAGTTAGGCGCCGGCAGCCGCAAGCATCGGCGTAACGGCTCTCGCTCCGGTAACGCCGTTACCGCTATCTACCGCTACGAGCACACTAGCCTACTCGCTAGCAGTCCGCCCTACAAGGGCAGTCTAAACCCTTACATCGTCTGGCCCGCCCCGGCTATTATAGGACTATTAATGTCCCTAACCACTACTACACGTAACCCCCGTCCCTCTAAGTATTAGGAACCTATAGGTGAGTTTATCGGGGCGTCAACACCCACTACTGCCCTACTAACTGCGTATAGAACTAGCAACGCCCGCTCGCATACCTAAAACGCCGGCGGATAATAAAGGCGACGTCCCCGTTAACACCCCTCGCTTAGCGTTCCGCCCGGCACCGACCTCTCGTCCTAGTGGGTAACGTCGCCTTAGACGTCGTGGGATTTCCCGTTACTAACCTCTTACAGAACTAGCAACGCCCGCTCGTGTACCCGATACGCCGGCGGACGATGAAGGCGACGTCCCCGTTAACACCCCTCGCTTAGCGTTCCGCCCGGCACCGACCTCTCGAACTAGTAAGTAACGTCGCCTTAGACGTCGTGGGATTTCCCGTTACTAACCTCTTACAGAACTAGCAACGCCCGCTCGTGTACCCAATATGCCGGCGGACGATAAAGGCGACGTCCCTATTAACACCCCTTACTTAGCGTTCCGCCCGGCACCGACCTCTCAAACTAGTAAGTAACGTCGCCTTAGACGTCGTAAGATTTCCCGTTACTAACCTCTTATAGACCCCGGAACGCCTACTCGTGAACCTAAAACGCTCGTGGAGTACGACGACAACGTCGCTACTAGCACCCCTAGTTTCGATCGGTCTTAGGGCCTCTCGTCCCGGCCGGCTAGTAGGCTCGGCCGCTCCAACACTAATAAGAAGGAAGGGGAGCAGGAGTAGGAACCTACTACTAAGAAGAAGAGGACGTCTTCCTCCGGAAAGATAGTTTCCTTCGACGACGCTAACGGTCTAGATAGTCGGAAGCCGACTTAGTCTAAGGATAAGAAGGAGACCGGCGCGCCCACTACGGGCACTACCCGTAAGTCTCCCCATTCTAGCAAGTCCGGAAGAAAGTCAGGCCGTAAGTGGGATTTTCGTAACGATTTCACCCGCGAGCGTGCCGGCAAGAGTCCCTAGAACCTTTTTACAATCGGTCGAGGAGTAAGTAGTTTAGCCCCTCCTTATCGAACAAACATAGCCCGATCGTATAGAGCGCACGAGATTAGTTATAGAGACGACGATAGATGCATAGGTAGACATACGAAGTTACCGTCTAGCTTAAGTCCATAGATTTTACAATCGGTCGAGGAGTAAGCAGTTTGGCCCCTCCTTATCGAACAAACATAGCCCGATCGTATAGAGCGTACGAGATTGGTTATAGAGACGACGATAGATGCACGGGTAGACATACGAGATCACCGTCTAGCTTAAGTCCATAGATCGAGTACGGTCGACACTATCGCTAGGACTCCCCCCGTGTTACATATATTGCCCCTAGACGACATAACTCTTACAATTAGTGCACTATGCAAGGTGCAGCTTCACTTAACATCTTTATAGCGTAGAGACAAAGCCGACCTCTTGTGTGATTTATACGCATAGACCTAGGGGGAAGTGCCTCGGTTGTACCTATCGTAAGCGTACGTAGTAACGTAACACGGTAACTATCGGGACGGCTTATACGAACCCACCCCTTCTAGGCCCGTCTTCTAGACCAGTTCTACGTAGGAGTTCGGCGACTCGTAGTTTCTAGGAGGAGGAACTAAGGCAGTGTATACGGAAGTTGAAAGGTGCACACTTCTTTTGTGTCTATCGATAATAATAGAACATCCTTATGCGAAAATTTCCTCCTCCCTCCCGAAACTGCCCGCCGTACTACTATAACGCTCCGTCCTAGCCTCTCTAAGGGTACGACTGTTACCCGAGGCGTAGATCCGCTAGCACTAACCCTAGATAGATTAGCGTTATCTTAGAAGCGCCTAGTGTCCTCGCGAGCTTATCCCTTCCTAGGTACCGGGCTTTCTCTAGCTTCTCTATCCTATCGTAATAGTATCCCCCGTTATAGGTCGCCTCGTCGTACCGAAACATAACGCTAACGAAGTAATTCGTATTTACTCCGAAGATCGCCGATCGTAGCTAGTATAGCGCCGCTTACATTCGTTTGCAATTTCCCTCCACCCCGGGGCTTAAGGGAGTGTAATAAGACTATGTAATGCTCCGGCCCTATTCGAGAAATTCGGCTCGCTAGCGAAGAGTACTGCCCGTTAGGTATAGCAGCGGGGGAAGGGCACCGCTAACTACTAGACGGTACTACCTCCACTACTCCGGATGCTTCTTATAGGGCTTAGGAAACGAGTACATCCGGAATATTAATCCTAGCAGATTACCGAGGGGCAGCCTTATAGATGCGACATCCGCCGGAATGTATAACTCCTCTATGTCCAGAACGACCGAGCTAGAGGGTTTGCCTCTATGTAGACCTAGATTACATCCGCTTAGACGTACTAGTCTTATGTAAGCCGAGGGAACGCCCGTAGCTACCTACTCTAAGAATGCTCGAGCCGAGTCGAATTAAGCTCCGCCTCTCTTACTTACTGTCCGCTAATATGCCCTTTATATCTTGTCTCGCCGCGCGCTTAGATTCTCGCAGCTTAACAGGTTCTATAGTCTCTAGAGGAGGGAGATCGCTTCGCTATGCAGATTACCCACTGCGCCGTGCATTCTATAGTTAATAAAGCGATCTACATTGCGCTAGCTAAGATATGTCTATTTGCAGCAATAGAGAATAGCATCGATCTAACAGCTTAAATTCCTCTATATAGGGACTAGGTAGGTAGCTACGGAGTCCGGGCGGCTTAGCATCCAGTTATCTCCTATACTCTAAGCGTTCGATAAGGAGGGCTGCCTTACGACTACTCCGTCTCTCGCGAACTCCTCTATGGGCGTAGTAGTCGAATGCGCTATCTCTAACGGGGAGAGATGTTTCGTTAGATGTGCTTATAGAGTAACCCTCGTAGTCGATTGCGGTAGGATATTAGGGCGGAATCTGTATCCCGCGATTATTGCTATAGTTATAGCGTAGAGCGGGACTGTTTCCGGTCCCAGTGGCTCCGCAAATACTATTAACCACAGCACGTCTTAGCACGATCCTCGAGCTAGCATCGGTCTAACCGACTATAGCTAGCGTAACATACTCTACCCGCGCCGGGAACAGTCCTGCCCCCGCAACAAACCTCCAGCTATTGTCCTCCCTTATGCGAACGAGATAGCTCTATCGCTGTGCGACTCCGGTTTATTATCGTGGACGGAAACACTTATAGCGAGTACCTCTACGATATTCACGAGTCCTACGACATCTCCTTTCACGACTACCGCCGCCGCTAACGACGCGAGATAGAGACACCCCCGACGAAGCGAGCTCCTTAGGTTAGCTAATCGTGCAGGCATAGTCGCCGCGATAAGGCCGCCTACCAGCATACCTGCTGCAACGGGACCTTAATACTCGGGGACCGCAGTGGATACGAGCAGTTTATACAGAGTGCGGAACTCTTTCTCGAGACACTAGACTTTATGTCACCCCTAGACCTAACATAACTCCGTCGGGTTAGCAAAAGATTTAAAGATACTATCGACAACACTTCGAGGTACGCACAACGGATGTTTCTAGAACCCGAGACCTCCTATAGTGCGGCATTACGGTCCTCTATCTAGCCCGAAATTAAGGCCGCTCTATTGCTCGATTAGCGCTATAGTCGTGCTAACGAGGTCCTCGAGGTAGAGCTGCAACACGTACCCCGTCGCGACGTTAGAATTAATACTATACTCTTCCGCTGCATAGACCGCGAGAAGAGAACAACCCCCTTCCGCTTCTCTCCCCTTATTACCTTGGGATTCCGGCATAGAGTACTCGACGGCCGAAGTAGGCGGGGTGTTGCGCACCCCTCGAGCTACTAGAATATATACATTACGTAGCTACCGGTGCACGAAGTCCTGATTAATGGACTTATACTCCCGTCCCGCCACATTAAGGTCGTCGAGTCCGACGGCACCGGCGTTCGCCTCGTTAATGTCTACTAGCGTATCGCCGACATAGAGAGATAGCCTAGCGCTCTTCCGGGCGACTACACCCGCTCCCTTAACTACTTCTTCGTCCAGCTTCCGCGCTGCGGAATTACTAGATAAGGGATAGCGAAGCCTATCGCTCGCTTCGTATAAGATTCGGATCCGGCACAACCGGGCTCGGGTAGTACGGGGGCGATGTTTAGTATAGCTTGAATGTTGAATTTTGCCGACGATCGTTAACTAGCTCGCTATAGGAGGGCCGCTCCACGGTGTAAGACGTAGTAATTATGTAGACTAGTATCGAGCGTTGTTATTACCTTAGTCTTATCGGATAGCTAGGCACTTATATATTTCACTCCGCATACGAAGCTCGAGTGCCGATTAACATGTGAGTATTTAGCATTACAACCTTATATACCCGTTCGCGGCCGATCCTATCCACCCTTTAGCGATATCTAGTGTTCCACTCGAACTTGCCCTTAACATATCCTAAAGCCCACTACACGTCCGCCGGTAGTTAGCCTCGATCTTGCCCTCCCCGGCGCCCCCCTAATAGTCTTATCCCGAGTAGGTCCACTTCGTAATTGCCTTTCTAGTCGCCGTCCTCGTCGGTGTCCTCGTCGGTGTCCTCGAAATTAAACTTATAGTCTGGATTACTGTCCTTCCTACTCCCTAATGCATCGTCCTCGTAGGTAAGGTCGACGACTTCTACTATATGCGACCCTTCCCAATCCCGCTTCTCCCGCGTCCACCTTAGCATCCGATGCTCGGGAGTTCCGAAGTCCTCGTACGCCGGGTATAGACGGTCCTCGACCTCGTATACGTCGAGCACTTTAAGCTGTGGTATACGCAGCCATGGAGCTATCGACGACTTAACTACGGCAACGAACACATCTTCGGACGACTATCGCGTAAAAGGAGGCATAACCGACACTAACAATTGGCGCAGGTTTAGAAGCTTGCGTATAAACATATTAGCCCAACGCTTATTGTTCTCCATGCCTATTACTATCTACCGTTAAGCGACGCTCGAGGCTAGAATTAAAGTAAGCGACGAGGTATACGAGAAGGAATCCGAGATTTTCTTAATGTCCGCCGACTTCACGCATGCAAGGGCCAAGTTATAGGCTTCCAGGGTGCGAGGGAGCTTTTCGACGACTGTATATAAGCTATAGAGGTTAGTAAGCTATCGAGGTGTCGGGAGATTAGTGCAGCGCTGTCTCGACTTACTTTTCCTATATTTATCTATAAAGCGGTAGCTAACTAGAAGAAGGTTCGTCCGAGGGACGTTACGAAACCGTAGGTTAACACCCTGAAGCTAAGACTTATCCTTAACCGAGAAGCTATAGATAAAGTCCCGCAGCTCTCTTAGTAATTCGAAGAAGTCGAAAACTCTATCGCTTAAGGGCATAGCCGCGCTTGGTTCCGGAAGAGAGTTAGGGACGTACTAGGCCGCTATAGTTATCTAAGCGCAGTCTATGTCTGTCGAAAACTTGATTAGTGTTAGTACTTCTCGAGGTTAAGGTGGGAGCATGCGTTTGTGTTTATCCGATGCTTAGCGTCTCTATTTAACCCGTCGCTATAGTCGGAGCGGGTACGCCCGACCTACTCCTAGGTCCGACGAACCGGCCGTGGCATTGAACTTAAGCCGACTTGTCGATAGAAAAAGGTAAACTGGATATCCAACGTTCGCTACCGCGGTGAAACTCGATTCGTATAACGTGTCTAGATAGTACAGCTAGCTAACAAGCTTCTATGAACGATGTAGGCCCTTCCGTGAACTTGCTCGACTAAAACCAATCAGATATTCCACGTCTTATCGCATACTTATAGCATCGCGCAGACCTTATAGTTAGTTCACCTTCCTATTACCGTGCTTCTGTCCAAGCCCCTATAGTCTCGGCTTAACCCAATAACCTCGATAGGACCGCAAATGTCTTTAACGACTTACCGTTCGTACGCTAATATACTACGCCGATCGGGTAAGCATAACCCGCGATTATCGCCGGTGTCGTAGCACCGCTACGAGACCCTCGAATATTCCGGGAGAAGCCTATTGCATTAGATGTTAGGATGTTACTAACATAGGAAGCGTACTACGTCTCGAGTTACCGTATACCTCGTATGTGCGGACATAATCACTACGGCTTATAGGTCTCTTATATGTATATTCCACGTCCTAAGACGTGGATTACTACGCCTACACGTCTACTATATAGCGTGCAATAGCGGACGACATCCTAGCGCGCTACCCTTCTACGTATGTATTTAAATGCGCTAGGTCATTATCTGTCCGGATACTAATAACGAACTATTATATGTTGGGTAGAGCATATCTAATCGAGTAGCGAAAATTACTAGAGGCCCTAGCTACTAGGATGCCGACGGTCTATAAGGTTCACTCCGCTCTTTACTAGTGGATTGGCCCGGATAACAATTAGCCGCGCTTATCTTATAACTTACTATCGGTTGCTTTACAGTCTACACTACTACTGCTTAAAAGCGAACGCCTCTACACCGTGTAAAAGCCGTCCTATATCGTGCCCACCTCTTGTCCCATACTACGTGGATCCATCGTCTCGCTAATCTATAGGCCGCCCTCCTTACTACGACTTCTATTCGCTGCGTTTCGTCCGGTTAATCTCGCTCTCGAGGCAGACGATATAGAATCCTTTAATAGCGCTGGACTTCCGGGTTAGGAGCCCCACTATATCCCCTACACATAGCGTGCGTTTAGCTCTACCCGACCGTGCCGACCCAAAGGCGTTATCTGCTTTATGCCGCCCTATACACTACCCAAGGTTCTTATGTACTCTATGCCATCGCGATATAGGAACCGAAAGGAACCGTTTCGCTCCCGTAGACGGCGCTTTACACCGACATCCGCCTCCGGACGAGAGATGTAAATGTCTATTCCGAGCCGGTCGAGTACGACTAGTCTTTGTTAGAGGGGAGTATAACATATGGCGCATTTCCTTCCGCGTGGATCCGGGTGGGCCTTAAAGAAGTCCGTCGCTATGTCGGATAGTGTCTTATTACGTCCCATCGACCCTACCGCCTACTAGGCTAGAACTTTTACGGCAGCCCGACGTGTGACCTCCATTATCGCTCCACTCTACCTATGCTTAGCGTAGAGTAGTGTGGACGCGGTTAGAAAGGAGCATTAGTGCGTTCGTCTGGCTATATACTCGAACATGTCGACTAGCTCTGGCATAGTCGTCCCGCCTCTTTAATCCTACGCGAAGACTTCGGATGCTTTATAGTTATTCTCTTTTAGGGCATCCATAGTAATGGTGAACTACGCAGACAAATTCGGCGGCACTGCATACTATAGGAGGTTGAACAAGGCCCATCCGATCTCGCTGCCCTTGTCTACCGGGTCCTCGAAATCGATCGACCGATTGCCCGCCCTACGCTGCTAGAGCAGAAACAATACTGCTTTACCCGTACACCTATTAAGGAAATAGGCGATTAGCGCCGCCAGTATAGCGTGAAAGTAAGCCGCCTCTCGAGCGTAGGGTTAATAGCGCGCCGCCGTCAACGGGGGCAATAGCCTATTAATGCCCTTAAGATCCGGTTCCAGCTCTTTAACCGCCGCTTATAGTCCTAGGACGGTAGGTAAATTAGTCGGGGCGCCTATCGTCGCGGTGTTATACGTATATAGGCGGACTACCTTTCCCGGGCTAATAGCTACGTAAATGTCGAGACTTAATTAGTTATCGGAATCTCGCCCGCTGCATATTTGCCTTAGGCAAACATACCTACGTTTGCGGTAACAAAAACGATACATTTCACCCGCTAACGCTAGCCGCTCGTCTTATCCCACATCCTTTACTACTACCTGCTAACGTTAGTATCTACCTAACATACGCCTATAAGCCTCGCGAGACGCCTTATCGCACCTTTGAAGCCCACGTTCAGGTTGTAGCGCAGATCCGCCGGATAAGAGTTGGTTGTGCGTAAGCCTTAGCGTAGGCACCTCCCTACTATGTCGGACGAAGGTAACGAATTCGACGCTATAATAAGTCGTCCCTCCATATACGATCTCCGCTCGCTAACCGACGGTCTACTATATTACTACGAACAATATCAAGGCTATATTACGCAGCCCGTCGAAGACGATAAAGACAGTAAGGCGCTAATTCGCGCCTCGCCGACATTACTATCTTCTCTAACTAGAGCCTCGCTCGACGCTCGTTTTATCTCCGAATCTGAAACATGTCAAGAGCCGCTCGAGCTTCCTAGCGCGCACATCGACTTCTAGAACGAGTTCTACCCCGAGTACATCTAGGTCGGACCTTATTTCCTCACCGCGCCTCCTTAACCGTAGCATAGTCCTCCCCTTCGTATAGAGCCGGCTCCCTTCGAATAATTAAACCCTATCCCCGTGCGAGCCCTCGATTTACGCTTGCCTACCCAGGTACCTAGCGAATTTGGCTTATAGTAGCTAGAGCCCTCGAGCACCTCGTGCGCGGAGGATCGATTAATAGAGCACTACAGCTCCGAGACCTACGAAGCACAAACCGCAGCGCTAGTCCTCCTAACGTAACGCGAGACCTTCGCTACGATATTAGAGCCTTATTAGGCCGCAATAGGAGGAGATATTTTAATAGAGGACCAGACTCCCGAGACGCCCGAGGTCTAGATCGCGGCGTAAGGAGGACGGCTATAACATAACATATTAGCTTCGACATCTTAGTATTAGCATAATACGATAGGGTTCGATATCTCTATAACGGATTAGAGCCTTGTTTCCACGCAAGCTCCCTAAGAAGATACCGCAGCTTAGGATAATAGCCTTTTATCCTTAGACGACGCACATGTAAGTAATATACCTACATAGGCAATTTAGAGCACGTTCGTACATTTTCTCGGCGTCAATTTCTTCTCTTTCCTCCATCGCATCTACTAACACACTATAGCAGTACGAGCCTCCCCCAGGTACTCTATACGTGTCGAGATAGCTATTGTTTAACACCGTAGCTCCGGGCGTTCTAACGTCGGCCCTTATCGACCGAATTCACGTAGAGCTCTCTACGAGCAGGAGCACTAGGAAACAATAGCGGTTCGCTCTCGAAGTAGCCGATCTACTGTTTTCTACCTACTCTACGATATTCGCGCGGGAGGTACTATCGGACATCGCCGGTAAAGTTAAATATCGTCCGCGTACCCCGATATTGCCCGCGGAGACGTCCGCGTAGATTGAAATTGTCGCTATACAATTCGCGTTCTTGGAGGAGAATCGGCAAGATCTAACGTCCGTCCTCTAACTACTACACTAGACGCAGGCACCGATACCGACGGACGGCTTGTAGCTCGTCGCGCACCGTATTAGACTTAGCGATCTCGCCCTTATATACTATAAGATCTGCGCTCGCTATCCTGTATCTGCCCCTACTAACTCGCTATGGTCCTGGACGGTAGCCGCCTATAGCCTATGCGCGAGTGGAGAGAGCCTGTTAGCGGGGCGGCGAGACTTTAGGTTCCATACCTCGGAAGCTATTACAAACGATGTTATCCTAGGCTGCTAGTATAGGTGCTATAGACACTCGGACTAGAGACAGGAAGATCTCCCGAAGTGGAAGACTGCGTTTCAGCCCAGAAAAGCCGAGGGAAGTGCGCTGTAAGCGCTAGAGAGACATCTCGGTCGTGGAGTGTTCGCCGTCCTATCGTAAAAACAGCTAGGCTCGAGGTACGTCGCCGCTACCTATAGAGGCGCAACATTACTAACACGGCCTAGACTTAGGGCTAACGCAAGCTCCACGCATTTCGACTACATAGCGGGGACTATCGCACGTATAGTGCCCTCGATTAGATACGCTATAGATGCACTCTAGACGGATGCTATCTCCCTAGCTCTATAGGGCGCCCCGTTGCGGAAGTAATATATAATCTAGGTACTACCGGAAGGTTAGCTAGGGGATCGAGCCCTCGAGTTCGTCGGCATTCTTTAATAAGGATCCGATACGGTAGCTACCGTACGATCCGGTCCTATAGGTGGAGGTAACGTTGGGTTATGTAGCACATATCAGATGTGCCCGGTCCGTTAAGGATCGATTTAGCTTTAGATAGCATTCTCGTGTTCTCGTAGCGTTCTTAGGCGCGACGCCCGCTATAGCTTAGTGAATGCTAATCGCATAATAGCCGTTTTTGAACTTTATCGGTCGACGTCTCTTACGTCTTAGTACGATACTACGACCAGTGTCGTCCCCCGAGATAGGATCCGCCTTTATCGGGCTAGGTTTCCTACGTCTTAGCACGGCACTACTACTAGCGTCGTCCTCCCAAGATAACATCTATAAGAATCCCGCCCAATCCGTTAACTACTAGTTACTATAGCGATCCCCCTCCACGTCCACGTTCTACTTCTCCTAGTATAAATCTCCGCCTTGCTTCCTTTTCTTTCTCGGTCTACTTTATTAACTATCCCTATTATGGAGCCGACTAAGCTGGACGCGGCCTTCGCGCGTTAGCATACTTCGCTCGAACCCTAAGATGTAAGTCGATCCGAGCTACCCTTAATGCACACCCGGCTAATCCTATCCGATATACAGCTCCTCGCGTTTATCGAGACCTGCGTCCTATTCTACATTAACCGCTCCCGACCCGACAAGCGCTAAAGCGAACATGCGTAGATTAAGCAACTCCTCCACCGCCTTAGCCGTATAAGCCTCGAACCGACTATATCGCCGACCCCCGTAGGGGACATCTTACAAATAACACTACCGCCTACTGCGCCGCGAGAGAAACAAGCTAACACGCCCGTTATCGTAGTCGACAACGACGCCTATAAGGTTCAGGACGACTATATTACGCCCGAACCAAGCGGGCGGGTTAGTAAACATAATACGCTAGACCCGCGCTCGACCGCCGCGTAGACTATCGCCGCGAGTGCGCCGCTCGAGCTTAACCTCGCTACGCGATCCAAGGCACTCCCGACCACGGGTCCGCTAGTAGCTAGGCGATTATCCCGCCTTCGTAAAGAGTTATCCGTCCCCGAGGTGTCCGCGCTCGCACCGGCCGTACGCACGCTAGCACCTCCCACCCCCAAGCGGGTAGACCCTAAAGCTATAGAGCCACTAGGATTATTAATGTCTAGTATGCTAAAGAAGAAGTCCGTCCCTAACGACAAGAACAAGCCCAATAGTAGTAAAAAGGTATGTCCCCTTTCGCCCGTCCCCTCTATATCGGACGACGTCCGCTAACTAGGGGTAGTGCGACTCTACTACCGCCCTCTATTATAAGGAGAAGCAGATGAAATCGCGAGGGCCGGTATTTAACTCGGTAACGAGCGACGTAACCTAGCAAGTCCTATTCGAGAGGCTACGAGGGTTAGTCGTCGATCGGAAGTTCACTAACCGATAGGTCGAGATAACTATAGGGCTTACCGTCCAACTAGTCTCCAAGACTACCCTAGGGAAGATTATGTGCTAGTTGAAGGCGATAAAGGCCAGGCCCTCGCATCCCTAGAGGCCTAGCACGGGTAACTACTATCCCGCGTACTCGTCGGATATTAGCCCGCTACCGTAGCTCGTCGAAGAAATGTTCGACAGCTATCGAAATCTCTAGGCTATTTAGATTTAGTCTGCCTCTATATAGCTTGCCAAACCTTAGGGGTACGCCGACCTCGGTAATCTAGCTATAAAACTCGACGGTATCTACGACGTCGGCGGCCAGATGTACCTGGACTGTAAGCACCTCTCCCAAAAGATACGCGCCGACCTTAAAGCTAGGAAGCTTCTAGAAGGCTCGCCGACATCCCTTTCTAAGACCTATAGTGCCGCGAACGACATCCATACTATCTTAACATATCTACATATAGCTAAGACCGGCTGGAACCTGGGAGACAGGCCAAAGTCGCAAGACCCTTAGAGGTTTAATAATACCTTTAAGGACGTCCTCCAGTCGGTTAAACTCGGTCGGAAGTTAGTAGCTATACGCAACGCCTTCGGAGGGCGGTTCTTCTAGCTTATGCTAGAGATTAGCGACAAGTTCCGAGCGTCTACCTATATATAGTAAGTCGGCCGCAATTAACACCGAAAGTCGGTTGCTAACTGTTTATAGCCTCGGTGAGATCTCCTTCCCAAACCTCCCTCTCGTCCTCGAGGCGATTAACAACGCGGTGCCTAAACTGTCCCGGCATTCGCGCTACTTAGAGGTTAAGCTCGTAAAGGAGCTTATCGATAGATATCGACCGAAACGTAGCCTCGCCGGCGAGAGTCACGACTTTAATTCGCCCGACCACAACGTCCGCTCGATGCTAGAGCTATTAGAGTTCGACAGTTACGCTCGCGGACTCCGCCGCGATAGCGTAGAGTCGGATAGCGGACTATTCGACGAAGAATAGTCCTAGATCTCTACCGAGACACGAGCGAGCGAAAAGCGCTAGGGAAGGGACTATAGCGAGGGGCGCATTTTATGTTGCCGCGAAGGGCGTTAGGAGACCGATTTGTACCTAGACGGGGCGGGTAACTGTTACGCCCGCTATAGCTATAATAATCTTAATAGCACGAATGCGGTCCCCGAGTAGGATAAGCGCTAGTATACTGCGTCTTAGCACGGCCCTAAGTTAAGTGTCGATCCGCTTAGAAGCATAGACTATTGTCCGCCGCGCTAGTTACTACACCGCCGGTAATAACGCTTTAGGTTCCCCCCGTCGAAACCCCTACTAGCCTACCTATCCTTCCGCGTAGCAACTTATTCCCGTACACGCACGCCTTACGCTTTTGTCCGTCTCTATCGTACCGATAGTAGCCGCCTACACGACACTATAGTCGTACGTCCGCTTTCCTAGGTATACTAGACTTCTCGGGTCCACGGGCCGTCCCGCTCGCGACACCTTTTACTAAAAGCTCCTCCTACCGATTACCTCCTCTACGTCTATTAGCGCTCCGCAGCGGTGCTAGCGGACCCCCGATCGACAATTAACATAACTCCTCCAGCATACAATATCCCGACGCCGTCTATATCCCTACGGCCGTCCTCGCGTAACGTAGATAGTAACGCCTCCTCTACCGCCCGCTATTATAACAAAGAAGCACAAATAGGGCAAGCACTCCGAACCCGCGAGCGTAATAGACGGACGCTTAAGATTCGTAGGAGCATCGTAAAATCCCTCCAACCCACGTACAGCCCGCTAAAGCTATCGTTCAAGGCCCTAAGAATTGCGCCCGGATCGGGTAAGGTCCCTAGCGAGCTCCGCCTTAACCTCGACTTTATCGTTAGTCTAACTTAGGCCTCGGTAACACCCCGAACGTCCGATCGCGTCGATGCCTAGCTCCTCGCTATACGTCCGCTTAACAAGTTCGGCATCTTAAGGGCGATGCATCCGTTGCTCCTAAATCCTCCCGTCTTCGACCTTCGCCTTACCCGTAGCTATAGCGGCCTACTAGAGGCCTTGCGAGGCGGCTTTAGAATGCTCCTTTACCTCCCTAAGGAACGTGCCACTCCGACCTACACGTAGACTATTACCTAACATATATAGTCCCTCGAGAAAGATAAATACGCGGCGTACGTACCGGCCAAAGCTCACGGACCTGGCGAAACACCGACGCAAGACGTCTCTAAGAGCGAAATCATCGAGACATTTCTATAACCCGGCCTATCTAGCCCCATAAACCTCCTAGGTCTACCTAACTCGTCGCCGTATACCTTTTGGCCCCCCGCTATCGTAGAAATCGACATCTTGCTCTTAATTCGCTCGCGATACGAGACCGCGGGGTGGGCTAACGTGAACGTGCCGTCTATAACGGACGACGACCGGCAGCTTATACGCTATATAAAGTGGAGGGAGTGGACGCTCCTCTCCTCCGGGCCCGTTCTATCGCCGTTTTACGCGGACTAGGCCGGATACTGCACCGCCGTCGTCGCTTTGGAAGGCGAGAAATAGTAGTATGCGCCTAACGGTAGCTAGGACCGAAACCGCTACGAACTTCACGTTAATAGCCCCGGACACGTCGACTATACGGACGGCGTATCGGTAATCGTCTTACGGGAGGGCAACTACCTATAAGTCGTATGCCTGCTACGTACACGGGCCCACTACTACGTCTACTAATCCTCTCCTAGCATCCAACCCCTAGGTATGCCTTACGCCGTTATTACTATCGGGCGGGCCCTATTCTCCGGATGTTTCTTCTGGACTGCCGAGCACTTCCTACGGACCTTGCATTGTCTTCGTCTCGTGTACGAAGATCGCCTTGGCACCAACGAGAATGCGTCGGACTCCGACTACCGCGCGTTAGCTATTATCGTCCGACATCTCGACTAGGACATTTTCACGGAACGTTAACGCGCGGCGGTGTACACGGAAATAACGGACCTCCTTATATCAGTCCAGTTCGTCTCGCGCGATAAGGATAATTTCGAGTTAACCTAGGCGACCGTCGCTACTCGCCGTAGCGAAGGGGTCGCATTTACCGCCTTCCTAGAGGCATGTCTGTAGTAGTAGGCAAGGCGATACGCTAACGTTTAAAGGCCGCGAGTATCGGATACGTAGCTCGACGGCGCTAATGCGGTAGAGGGGCCGAAGGGCGGTTGTCTTGTGCGTAGGGGTATCCGCTATGCCGCCGTGTTCTAGGGGCGGGGCGCTATTGTACGTATAGGTAGCGTAGTGGATGTAGGAAACGAGGCTACGTAGGAACCAGATCGACAGCACTAGCTGGAAGGAAAGAAATAACCGGAGGGATTAGAGACTTTCTGTTCCGTATAGATCCGGGTAGAAATGTATAAGTGTCGTATTGGAGATAGTAGGACCGACTAGTTCGAAGTTGAAAAAAGTCTCGTATACTATGTTTCTCTAGACTACGCACCTATTAGACGTCTAGAAGCTACGGATTGGGGCTTGTTTCCAATGGAGTGTATGCGACCTCTATTCCTACCCCTCTCCTATACGTAGGTACCTAGTAGCCGTCGTCGCCGTCGCTACCTCGGTTATCCGAACCCGAACCCTAGAGGACAGATAACCCTAACTTTGGACACGAACCCAGCGTATAGACATAGATCGGCCTTCCCAGAGCGATCCGTCTTTCTCCACGTAGCCTATTCGTAGCCTACGTCGCCTACGTAGGGAATCTTCCCGTCGGCCTAGTAGAATAGTAAAACGTAGCGTCGACCGGACGCTACGGATGCACGAGGCTGCGAATAATGCTCTATTCCCACGCGGTGTTTCGCGACTGTAACCCTTACTCTACTATTGTACCGATCTTGAATGCGACGCGATGTTCTATAGACCCGTATCCGCGTTGTCTTGCTTAACCTAGACTGTAGTCTCCCCAACCCCAAGTAACCGTCCGACCCTAAGTTCGGCAACCCTAACAAGTTGAATAAGGTACCTAGGATCCCTTAGTACGATCTGCGCGCCGATCCGCTAGCCGAGAGCGGCTTAGTACGGCCCTTATCCTAGTGTCGATAGCAACCCCGCCTAATGCATCTTCTACCTTACTAAGTATGTATCGCGTCGCAAGAGGCTCTTTCCCGGTTCCATTAGGATTTATTCTTCTCCTCTCTACCCGGGTTGCTGCCTACTAGTACAACGTCCGTGCGCCCGCTCTCCACTACCCTGCCCTAGGCTCACTCTCTACGCTAAGGTAGTAGCCTCGACCTTCTATAGCACTTCTATTGTCTTCCCTTCACTCTCGACTACGATTTCCAGCTATTACACTACTCCCGTCCTCTATAACCCTCCTACTCTCCGAAACACGTCCCTCGACCTGGAGGCGATCTATAGCCGCGTGCCGTCGTAGCGACGCCCTATCCGCCTAACCTATAGTAGGGCACTACACGATAGAGACCTGCCTACTAACACCCGCTAGCCGGTGCGTACGCATTACGCCGAACCTAAGAGGCTACCGTCTACCGCGCCCCGTCCTTCCGTAGCGCCTAACCCGCTCTAGACGTCTATCGCCCCACCGCGCCGGCTTTATTATGCGCTGCGCCTATACCCCCACGGCCGAACTGGATTAAATGCTCGAGGGACAGATGTAGTACCTCGGCCTAAATAGCCGGGAGTATAGGGCTGTCGCCCTTAGTAGACAACCTAATAGCAAATTCTACTTCAAACGCATCCTTTAGCGCCTAATCGGGCGCGGTCCGTAGGCGACGAAGAACGGCTTTACGGTAGTAGGCCTCGTAATACAATGCCTCGAGGAGCAAGGCTACCGCACCCTAGGTAGCCTACGCCTCGCAACGGCGGAGGAGATCGCTAACATCGACTAGCGTCGCGCGGTAGGTAAAGAGGAGCTTATAGGCGTAAACCTAGTTAACTTTATAATAACGCTACCTAGCGAGCGTCGCTCCTCTCCGGCGCGCTCGGCATCCCTAGACAATGCCGCATTATCCCTCCGTGCCGCCTCGCGGTCCGCGAAGCCGGTAACCGCGTAATTACGCGGTAGGAGGAGGTCGACGCCTATAGCCCAGGCCCTATAGCTCGTGGATCCTCCCGGCAAGCTAAAGAAGGACGTCGAAGAGTCCCGCACCGAACTTCTCGAGAGGCAAGCCGATACGGCGTCGGGCACCTAGAATAAGGCGGACGTAGTAGGAATAAACAAATCCACCGTAAGTGTTGTATTCGACGTACCCTAGCTCGAATTAGCCGTAGGAGGTAATAACGGCGGCGTCGAGACCGCGGTAGATCCGATTAAACACGATAACGTTATTAGCGAGAAGTCGGGTGACGTCTCGACTATAGGCTAGGAGGAAGACGTATATATAGCTAAGGTCGGCGAGAAGTCGGGTAGCGTCTCGACTACGAGCTAAGGGAAAGACGTAGATATAGCGACGGATAGTAATTTAAGCGACGCCCTAGCCTCGCCTATCGGGATACTACTAGCGACCCTAATAGACTCGGTTTAGCGCACTTCGGATCGTAACACGCCCGACCGGACCCCAAATCCGAGTGCGGGACCTAACCTCCGTCCCGCTAAACCCCGTAAACCCGCGGATAACTAAGGCGCGAAGGCGGGCCTACGTAGTTAAAGTAGTGCCCCGCGAAACCCGTCGGACAACGTCGACGATTCCCCTAACCCTAATCCCGAGAATAATAGTAAGGGGGATGTTTAGTCCGCACCGCCGAAGAAGAAACGTAAGTCCACTTCCGCTAAGAATACTACGCTCGTAGGCGTAACGAAGGAGTAGACGTAGGAGCTTACCTAGACCTACAACCGAATAACGCAGCAATCGAAGGATTACGGAGCATACGCCGGACGGTATAAGACGGAGTTTAGGGACATCTACAACTTCTTCGTCGACTACGTGTTTACTAGTAAAGGATTCGCTCGGATTAAGCGCGCTATTGCTTAGAACCGGGTCGAACCGGACACCGCTCACGACCTAGTCGTTGCCTCTAACTACCCTACCTATTCCGTTCTCCGCGCTCTCGACACTACCTTAGTAGCATAGGGCAAACTCGACGATACTAGTCTCCGTACTATAGAGACTATCCACGACCTCTATACGGCGTAGGAAAAGCTACGGGCCGCTATAGCCGACCACAACGGTAACACCTACAAAATGCTCGTATAGTTCTACAAGCAACGCGGCTTGAAGCTTTCCGGGCAAGGTTTTAATAATAGGTCGCTATGCTAGTAGTAGCTACTCCACTCGCACGCGTCGCCGGAGTAGCTTAACGACGAAGGCAAGTATAACGCCCTAAAGGTTAGCCTCCGCGATCAGGTTAAGACGGGAGCCCGCCTTAATTATATAATTCGGGCCTTCGGCAACGGCATCCTTCTATTCCTACCCCTTACCGCGTATAGCAAGTGAGTTATCGTTATAGCGTTCCGTTTAATCCATGGGCGCCCGCTAACAACTCGTATAGACTCCGCCGCTTTACCGACAGTTCGTTTACCGCCTTTATCGACGCCGCCTAAGAGGCTATGCCGCAATTTCGGCGTATCTATAATAGTATCGACCGGGCACGTCGCGGCCTCGAAGTGTTACCTATCGACGCGCCCGAGTCGCTATCCGAACTAGAGAACCTACTAAACGGGTACTTCGCTAGAAACGACCCCGCGCCCCGAGTATCGATATACGACCGTCCTAACGAGGACGCCGACGATATCGCGCTGGACGCTATTACCCTACGAGGGGCGCCGCGTAAGGTTACGGTATGTTTCTTCGCTCGTTACTCCCCTCCAATTCCTTTCTAACACCGTAGTAGCACGAGCGGGGTTTCGTCGAGGAGGAATCTATAGTGGAGGGAGGCGGCGCTTCGCCGTCGAGACGTACGAAAGCCGTCCAGGCCCGCCTCGTAGTATAAGGCGCTATCGAGTACCGATAAGCTAGTATCTCTAGGAGCGCGAGCCTACCGGTCCGTGGAAGTTCGCGCTATAACGCCGAGCAAGTCGGCGACGGAGATCTTATTATAACTAGTCCCGAAGCCGGATCGATAGATAATAACAACGAGGACGCTACCAGCACTCCCGAGGCCAACGACCAGCCCATCTCCACTACTAAAAGCGCTAAGGCGAGCGGGAAGACCGCTAAGATGCAAGACGTTAATAGTACGCCGACCAAGGCGCGGTCCAAAGCTATTAAGCGAGTAGCGGCGGGTAACGGCGTAAAGGTACCCGATCCGAAACGCCCTAAGAAGCGCGTTACCCGGTCGTCCGCGTAGAGGGCGTATAACTATCTACAAAGACACGACGAGCAAACTACCCCGAGTGTAAACCCCTCGGCATCCGCCGATGTAGTATAGTATCGAATAGCGAAAATTCATAGCCCGGACGTAGCGATAGACTCGCTCGCGTGTTCACTTAATAACGTATCTATAGAGGAGTTCGGGACGGCGGATAGGAAGAGTTACGGATAGAGGGATAGATAGACTTATTATCTCTTTCGCGCGTCCGCGTAAATTAAAAGCAAGCTTTTAATAACCCCCGATTTCGTCGCTAATGCGGAGTACGTCGGCCGTCGAGGCCCACTACTACTATCGTCTTCGCGACGGTTACTAACCTCTTTCCCGTAGAGCTCCTATACACGTTCGGCGTACGACGTCCTATACGTCGCCTATAACTACAATGTCCCATTCGACGGCTAGGAATAGAACGGGAGGTTAGCGTCTGTCGTTTATCCAAATTAGTAGGCTATCTTAGCCCCAGCGGCGCTTTATAGCTAGAGTTAAATCGGCGACCAAGTTCTTTATTCCAGCAATGCTTAACTAGGTACCCGCTACGACAATAGCGCGTAGTGCCGCACGAGCGTCCGCCCTTAGCGCTTCCTAAATAGCCGTATAGTCGGGGTCCTACTCTTCCGCCTCGCGAAGCACTACCCGTAGTTTTAGCCCGCCTACGGTACGCGTCCGACGGGGGTCCGGTCCACTTTTACGTTGCCTATTCTCCTCCTCGCATGCGGAACACGTAGATAGCCGCTATATCTCCTCGGCGTCTCGAGGGTTAAACTTTTCGCGGACTAAGGGAAGTACGTAATCTCTAGAGTGTATGTAGTACATCTATAGGAGGCTTCTATATAACGCGATCGTCCTAGGCTCCCGGTCGCCGTCTATTCTTAGCGGCACCGTCGTCCTTAGGGCCGGGAAGCAATCTTCTAGGCTATCGATGTTCTAGGTGTATAGTTGTCGAAGCCGATGCTCGCGAGCGATTTGATCTTCCATCCGATGCTACGCGGTAGGCTACGCGTCCTCGTAGATCTTTACGAAGTCGAACAGCATACGATAAAACCTTAGCATCTCGCCCGGCGCATTATAGGCCCTACCTACGAACGAACCTCTCCCGCCGTACTAATCAAACTAGCCGGAGTTAAAGGATAGAACTAGCGCGAGAGCGTGTTAGCGATTACGTTGTTTCGTCGGCTATGTAAACCCACCTCCGGTAGCGACGGAAGTCCCCGCTCCCGTAACGAGTACTAGATCCTCCTATCTTTGCAGTAAGTTCAGGACGATCTTAAACACTTGCTGGTCGTAGAGACTGTAGTCGACCCGTACTAGATCCATAACGAGCTTCGCTCCGCGCGGGGCCGATTCGGTCGTTATCGGCTAGAAGCTATCGCCCGACGACATATACGTTGTCCGGTGCTTTTACTAGTAACGTGCGGCCGTTAGGGGAGCGTCTGCCGTCAATTCTTTGTTAAGCGCATTAGTATCCTTATAGGAAATGCTAGGACCTAAGCTAATAGCGCCCCGCTTCCTAGTTTTCCAGGCATCCTAGTCGTCGTGCGCCCTACCCTATGCAACCGGCAACCCGCACCCTTAATCCTCGTCTAGCGATGCCTACTCTCCTCTCCTCCACGCGGAATAACCTAATTCCCTTATCTAGGTGTGCATCGAGGGCACGGTTAGCCTTGGAATTGCTATCGCGTACCCCGGCATTACTGTCGCGAACGACGTAAGGTTAATCGACCGTGCGCTACGAGATACGAGAGACGGCTTGCGATTGCCGTAGTATATATTACAGCCTACCCCGATAGTGTCCTATATCTTAGCTACGGGCTAACTTTATTCCCTCGGCCGACTTAACATTAGCTATTCTACGAACCTATTAGCGGTGCCTATACTAGAGGTCCCGTATCGAGGCTACGCCGTTAGGATCGAGATAACCGCTACGTTAGCGGCTGGGCGTCCGCGACGGACGCGACTATATCCACCGATTACGTAGAGCCTATCTCGGACGGCTAGTCGTGCCGGGCTCTATTTGCTCGTATATCTTGGCCACAAATTGCTAGCGGTTCGACTTCGCTAGAAGCTTCTTAATAACGCGATCTATCTCTTCCTTCTATACCCTTCGCCGGTAATTCGTCTCGATGCGTTACGGAAATTCGCAATACACGATCGAGTCCCTCTAACTAATGTACGCTAGGAACCTAACCTATTTCTTGTTCCAGCCCTCCGCGAGGACGTTGGCATACTAACGATACCTTACCCGGGCGGGCTCTCCGTTCGGTCGGGCGTACGTTAAGTCCAGATCTCGATATCTATATTCCTATAGCACCGCGGGGCCCTACTATAGGCTCGTAAACACTAGTCGCGGTAGCGGACCATCTAGGATTACTCGGACGGGCAGCATTACGCCTCCACACCTACACGTCTCGCATTCGCCACGACGCTATATACTCGGTAGCGCGAAGTAAGCCTCTAATGTATCTTGAAGTCGACGGATCCGATGTATGTTCCACTTTAGTACGCTAGGAACGATCTTACGCCGCGCGGCCGTTGCGTGTCTCGTACGGAGGCACTTATAATAGAATTGAATCTAGATCGTCGTAAATAACACTTGCCGTACTCCCTCGAAGAGATGCAATAGGATATGCTCGAGCGACCTTTCGTCGGCGACCGCGTCTAGTAGTCGCCGTCGTATCCCGTCTATCGCGACCGCCGCTTTACCTTCGTCTCCTATACTTCCGTCGTAAGACAACTTACGTATAGCGCACAGCAATATCCGGTAAGCCGTCGTAGTCTCCTTAAGCTCGCGGATCGGGAGTTAATCGTGTCGGGTACGACCGATGTCTATAAAGATAGCTAGAACGACTACCGTATTTAGAGCCTCATAGCCGTCTAGTAGGTAGGGCTTCTAATCGTGCCGTCGTTGTTCCTACTCCTCTCCTTCGTGTCCTCCTCTAGCGTCCTATATCTTATATATACCTAGCGCGTTCGCTACGACGCGCGGGACGATATTAAATGCCCGCTATAACCCTCTAAACTTGCCCTCGGACGCCGGCGCTGGGCCTATCTCGTTCGCATCCGTTATTCGAGATAGTTCGCGTTTAATTATCGCCTTGAACTCTCCGGACACTACGGCACTCCGGCGGTAGATATTATCCGCCTCGAGTAAATCCACGTATAAAGGTAGGTCTTCGAGCCTCTACTAACTATAGCACGATGTCGGTCAGATCGGAGAGCTAACGTGGAGATTCCCATACTATATACCCCTAACGATAGAACGTCTAGTAGAAACCCGCTAGCGCGGCCTGCTTATCGTTCAGGTCGACTATAGTATAGCGTTCGCGTACGCGTCCTAACTTCCTACGTCGTGCTAAAGTTCGCTGCCGACTCCTCGATGCCGTAGTATAGTAGACTCTAAAAGACGACGAGATATCCGGGGCGCGTACGGGGCGTCGATTCCGGTAGTACCTCGGCTCTAACCCTCGACGTAACTAGGCCTAACTATAGAGCCGACGGCGATAGACATAGACCCCGCGGTCGCATCGGTCTATTAATCGTAGACACGATAAATACCCTAGTAGGCGTGGTCCTAGCTAAGTCCCGTCTAAGGGGGGGTGGAAGCGCCTACCTATAATCGGCTCCCAAATCCGACGAGAACGGCTACGTTATCGGTAGACCGCCCCGAAAGGAGACTAGAAGGTTTTATTAGGTCGTTATAACTATACTCGCGAGAATTCCTATTGGACGTACGTAGAAACCGTCGGCACTACGCTTAGGCTCGTGCTAAGACGAGCATCGTAGGTAAACCAAGCTACCGCTTACGAGGCCGTAGGCTCTATAAACGTAGCCTTTCGCTGTAGTATTGCCTTCCAATACGAGACTATCTGAATAAATCCGTGCATCGCTCGTCGTCGCATAGATATCCGCCTACCTCTAGACGTCGCGCGATGTCCCGTCCGTAGTCTGGAGTATTCCGATCGCACTCGTGCTTAACGGGGGTTGCCTAGCAACGTAGCACGTCCACTCGCCTATACCCGGCGCACATTCCCGTCGCTCTTTATCGACCTATGCGTAATTCCGACCTAACCGCTTCTTCGTCTTCTTTCTCTTTACTAGCATTACATCCCGACATCCTAGCTCCATTTCAACCCCCCCCCCCCCCCCTTACGAGCGCTAAGTATACCTCCCCTACCGGTAAGCACTAGTGTATCCTTAGAGCACCGCGCATCTAATCTAACGCCCTTATAGCTAGTAGTAATTAACGGGATCCGTGCTCTCGACTACGTAGACCTATATAGCCTCCCACCTATCGACTATATTAACTCTTAACTTATAAACGGCGCGAAGACTACGTAGGCGCTCTTTAACGAGTCCCGCGAGGACCTTCCTATACTCCACCTCGCCTATAGCGTAGAAGCCGCGGCGTAGGTTCTTCGACTTCTTCGTATCGGCTACCGTAAGCTCGATCGTACCGACGCTATCCCACCGCCCCACCGTTAGAACGATACCTAGCAACAAGCCGACGACGACGACGCCGTCGCCCGGGCTATTAAACAATACCTAACGACGACGACGGCGTAAGCTAGCCTAATCGCCGGCCGGAGTAGTTACGTCGGCACCTTTACCTATATAGTACGTGAACTCGCACGGTACACCCCTCTATAGTCTACCGGGGGGCTCCTATTTATCTATTACGCCTAGACCCTTGTCGCTAGCTCCGCCGCGCATTACACTCTCTTCTACACCGCGGACGTCGTCCGCTACGACAACTATCCTGCTTTCAAAATCCCCTCCCGTACCCGCCGCGCCGGTACTTAGGTTCTACTTTAGTAGATGCAACAACGCACCCCCGGCGCTTAGCTTACTATCCGCGACGCTCTATACGACTTCTTTAAGGCGCACGATACCGAGGACGTGTACGAAACGTATAACGTCGCGTTTTTGACCCGCTAAGTCGTCGTCCTAGACTGCCTACCGCCGTACATTATAGTGTTCCACGAGGGACTTTACTACGGCCTAACCCAAGCCGAACTCAACGGCGATTATAAGACGTTCTAGTTTATATACGCCGATAGCAACGTCTACACCCGCACCGTCGGCCGTCCCTACGGCGCATTAATTACCCGCGACAAGTTTACCTACGCCTAAGGCGTCGCCTACCCCACGTTGTTTCGTAACAACAACATCGCACCCGTTATTAAGGATAGTACCCGTAAGGATAGCACCCGTAGGCCCGATTAGATAGTCCACCGTACCTTCGCGTAGATCGAGGCCGATAACAACGTTACTATCGCGGGTTACCTCGTTTCTCGTGTCTTAACCCAACTTACTAACACGGGTGCCGATGCGGTCGCTAAGTAGTATTAAGGTCTCGGCTCCTATCTAACCTACGTTCTACCCCGTTCCGCTTAGATCTATCGTAGAGCCGATCGTCCCGTTAAACGTACCGCATCGTTCACGCCGGACCGGGGCGATAAGAAGAGCGGAATTCGGACATATAAAGTTGTTATATAATATAGATCGCCGTTCACGTTAGAAGATTCTCGTCGGACACGAGTAGACGTAGGAGTGGCCTATATAGACAATACAAAAGCGTCTTACTTGCCCGATAAACGTAATACTATCGTCTCCTAGCTAGGATTCCCTATGCGCCGTCTATAGGTTCGCCGTAGAGGATCCGCGTACCGCTAATACGCTAGCTCGCCCACGTATTCCCGGAAGTTTGCTACTACTATAGTCGCGCATCTATTCGCCCGGCTAACTTACATACAGGAGGGAACCCCGTCGAAGACTACGTCTATTCGGGCATCGCGCCCGTCGTAGGAATCCCCGACTCCGTGTGCTTATAAGGTATCCGCACTCCGCCCCGATAAGACCTCCGCCGGCGCCTTTCCCTAGGGATAATAAGCACACCGTCCGAGCGTCGCTCCTACGAGCTAGCTCACTTACGAATGGATTGCGCACCGTCTCGACCGTATTCGTCTCTATATTAATGTTAGGAGCTACGCTAGTAGCGGGATCGTGCTAGGACCTCCCTAGGTCGCCCTAGCCCGGGGACGGCTATGTCCTATCTCGCGTCACACATATTTAATAGCCGCGCACCTCCACGGACTCGGAGTACTCTACTACTACCCTTTATACGTAACTACTCGCAACGGCAACTAGATAAGCGATCGCTCGCTCGCTCGCGCGCCCTCTCTATATAGACTATAAGCGTATCGACGTGGCCTCCCGCGAGGCCGCTAATCTAATCCTATGTTAGAGATTTAGAATAAATGCCGTAGTAGTCGGAATTAGTCGTTCTCTCGAAAACGTCGCGGAAGCGTATAGTATAGGGCACGACGTATATAATTTCGATCTAGGACGTTAAGGTCCGCCGTTTGGCGAGCGCGAATGTCGTAGTAGGTCCAGACCATTACTACATCGTCCTCTTATCCCTTCTCGCTTTCTTGCCGTGAGTTTTACGAAATTACATTATTCGTTTTCTACCGATCTTTCGTAGGCTACTAGGGTGTTAAATGTGGATTAGTTATCCTGGACCGGCCTAGTCCTAGGGCCGTACCAAGACCGCGAGGGAAGCGACTACGGGCCCGTCTACCGCCCGTCTAAAGGCTACGGCACTATGCTTACGTTACTACCGCTACGCAACAATGTCGTCGTACAGATCGTAGCGCTGCGGTAACGACCTCTCGATGCCAGTTTGCTACGGGACTACTACTACCGCAATCTCGTTCTCGACGTAATAGCTATAGTAACCCGAGCTATACTATACGCCGTGCCGTAAAGACTACTTCTCTATCCCTTCACGGCTCTTAGACTACTAGCTTGTTAGTCGTATACACCGGTGCACGATCCGTACTATTTTGCCTTCTATTTCATGTAATAGGCCCCATTATGAATATACACGAATTCCGCTTCACTTACTTTAGCGTTCGCCTATCGAGCCTCCTTCGTACGCTACCCGCCGTCCGGAATAATCTACGAGCTAGATACTGCGCTCTTTGGAATTGTCCGCGTAAGAATATCCCGTCGAGCGGCTCTATACCTAGCGCCCCGTTTTGAAGCTAGAGCTTCTACTCGGCCGTTTCGCCCTCGCACTTTAGGCGGTTATCTCCTATATACGTCCGCCTACCGTCGCCCCTATAAGACCTATCCTATCTTAAGCTAATGCATCGCTCGGACGACTAAGACCTCGTCCGGCTATCTCGACCGATCTCGTGGATCTAGTGCCCTAACCGGGTATTACGGGTGTAGTGTTAGCAACGTCTCGATCTCGCCTTAGGTTAGTAGCGGTCTAATAGCAAGTAACCCCTCTAACGTATGGTCTACGAGTCGCCCGACGGACGGACTCTCTAGTAATAACTTGGATAAGTAATCGTCCGGAGACTAGAGGCGATAGAACACGTTTCTAAAGATTTCCCTAGTGTTGGGTATGTTGTTAGCGATTGTACGCATAACGCTCTCTACTACCGCTACCGACACTAGCTTTATAGCATTCTCCTCCCGTAGGAACACGTATAGGCCGCCAGGTCCTAGCGTGCGCTCTACTGCGAGTGCCTTTAGGCTATATTCGACGTCGGCCCGGAGCGCGGTAAGTAGGTCCGGAAGTCGATCAAAGTCGATGTCACCCGTAGCTAGTAGCATAGTCGCTACGATAACGACTACACATACATTCTCTATCGTGTCCGTCCACCCGCCCTCGTCCCTTACCCGCCCCCGTCCTATATCGGGAACGAAGATAGAGCGGCGTGCTAGGCGTTGCACAATTCGCGAACGGTCTAGCTCGAGCAACTAGTCTATGTATATATTAGTATTAGTGTCGAGACGCACGACCAGATCCTGAACGTAGAGGCCGAGGCGACGATATGCTAGTAGCACTAACGCCGTTGCCTAGCGACGGACCCGTGCGAGCTCCTACTAGCCGACTAGGATGCTCTATACCGGACCGTCGTTACGACCGAAGCCGTCCGTAGGAGTAAACGCGAATGCGCCGCGCCTATAGTTAACGGCGGTTACCGTACCGCGGAGACAAGTAAGAGTCCTAGTAGAAAAGAACGTCTCGAGGAAACCAAGGCCCCGTTCGATCTCGTTAGGTGTCCTTCCTTCCTCCCGGAGTCCCCTTTCGACGGCCTTAATTAGGCTATAATAGCTAACGTCGTCTGTTGGCGGCACTAATAGGTACGTATTATCCCGGGGCGATAGACGGGGTCGCGCCGCCCGCCGGTACATAATCGTCTATAACTGCCGTTAGCCCTTCGGCGGTGTATAGCGGACTCCTAGTCCCCTAGATAGTCGCCTACCCGGTATATACCGTCCCTCGCTCGATTAATACTACGCCGCATCCCGACGTTCGCTCGATTCGTATACGGCCTTACGGCTAATGTAGGAGCGGAAGGTAAAGCAATTCCGGCTATCGAAGCTTTAACCTCGTCTTAACCGTTCGTTCGGTGTCGTCGTAGATGCTAGTGTACCAATTCTTCTAGCATAGAGACGTAAGATCCGCCGAATCCGATTACCTATATATAGATGTTAGGGCGGAGTTTAGGTACGATAGGCTACCTCCGTACACTGTCGTCGTCGGGTATAGCTAGTTAGAGGCCGAAGAAGAGTACGTCGGACATAGTTATAGAAGGTTCGCCCGGGTCGGGCTAGCGATCGGGCTTTCTATACGTTACCGTCGGCTCGAGCCTAGGATTAGTGTCGTGCTAAGCCAGACCCTATGCTAGGGCTCGTTTACCGGACTATCCCTACTTATAACGAAACCCCGCCCAACGCATAAACCCCTATCTCGAACTCGACTACACCTCCGCACCTTAGCGACATCGCTAAACCCGCTACAACACTATCGACCCCTATAACGACCTATTACCTGCCTCGCTATAGTTAATTACCTCCCTATCTCCTTCGTGAGCCGCCTCGAAGCCGCGTCTAAAGAACCTCCTACCTATAGTACCGCGACCGAACCTTCTTTATCGGCGGTGTTCCCTCTAGTTAGCCTAGACCTAGCCTAGAGTAGCATGCTCGACTTCGCCCTAACCGACGCGAGTAACGGAGAGGTGGAGGTAAGCGCCGATAACATTCCCTCGTCCTCTTTACTACGTCTAACTTATCTCGTAGCTGGAGTTGGACGACTGTCTATCCCGCGCCCTAGTCTTAGACTCGGACCCTAGCGCTTACTACGTTAGTGCGCATACCGTACGTTGCAGGTTTCTAACATATAACGAAAATTATGCTAACGATCGGCGTAGACATCCTCCTCGACTACCTCCCGATTAGAGGTTCCTAACTCCTACTCCACGGCTCCTCCTAGTGCCGCTTTCTTAACGTCGCCCCTCTAACTCCCCGTCGAGCTCTTCGATAAAATCCTCGAGAGTATAATCAAACTACATATCCTTACGTACCCCGACAATGCTATTAGTAAGAGATTGGAAAGGGAGGGACATAGTCCGATACGGTCGCTACTCCTAACGAGTAAGGGCATAGGTTAGGCTGTCGCCCGATACACGGCGCGGCGGCCGATCGTGTTCCTCTCTATCGAGAGCCTCTACGTATACGTTCTCGACGGTAGAGAGAAGTTACTATTCGGTACCGCTAGGGACCTAATCCTCTATCTATCTATAGACGAATTGGGCGTACTATTTAGGCGCCCGGAGGCGGTCCATTACTAGTCTCGGGGCAAGCGTCTCCCCTCCCCGGAGCGGTTTCGCACGGAGTCCCGTCGGATCTACTATCGCAAGCTAACCGTGCTCCGTCGCGGTTATCTAACACTCTTCCTGTTGAACCTATCGCGAGACCTAGGAGCGCCGGGTCCCGAAGTGTTAACGGAGTTATCGGACGACTACGTAAGGAAGGAGATAAGCGTTATGTTTGGAGTAGAACCTTATTGCGTCGAGCTTGTCGCCTCTAGCGAGGCTGAGAGTAGAGTTCGGGAGATAGAACGGGTACCGAATGTAGTATAAGAGCATAACGAAATGCCGCCGCTATTATAGGGTGTCTAATGCCGCCGACGAGAGGGTAGGAGCATCGCATCGGTTGAGCAGTTACTCCTATAGAGCATGTTATGCGTTGAATTCCAGGAATCTATACACCGCGCAAAACAGTCGGTTATGTCTTCCTTACGGTATCTTTACCCCCGATAAAATGCGTCTCCGCCTTATGATTTAGTAAGCTACTAGGGCGTTAAACATTAGGGCGCACGGTACGTTATCTCCAGCGACGACGTTACTCGCTTACGGGATTAGGATCGGAAGCATAGCTCGTTATAACCTGACTTATCGTGTCTCTATGCAAACGCTGTATTAGCAACGCTCGCGTTACTTTGTTGTCCCCCGCCTTCTAAACAAACATCTCTTCGACACCTTCGCCTCTTCGACACCTTCGCCTCTTCGACACCTTCGCCTCTTCGACACCTTCGCCTCTTTGTTACTACTACTACTTCCTACCCGGACACTATCCCGTAATACGACACCTTAATAGCCAAGGCCTTCTCTCCGCACTCCGCTTCCGACAGTAGATAGGCTTAGCCTACCGCAGCTATAGTCTATTACTCCACTATTAGTTAAGATTACGAAGGTAGCTAGCGTTACCTCGACACGAGAGCTGCTTAACAGCTACTTAAGGTACTTTAAAGGCATCCGTCCCAGCATCCCGTAGCCTTCTCTTATTCTTCTTATAGACACCCGCGCACGTATTTAGAGAGACGAGATAGACCTTCGAGTTTACATTCTAACCGAACCTTACTACGGTAGGCTACTCCTCTAACGTCCAACCGCGAGGGCCTTCACATGCTAATGTTAACAGATCGTCCGCAGTAGTGCCGCTAAAAATGCGTAGTTACCTTCTCTACTACTCGAACTCCCTTAGGAACTACTCGACGAGATTATCGGGCTATCTATCGGAAACCGCATTTAAGCACATCCGAACTTTCCTTTAAGCATAGCACTAGCCCGCAATGGGCCTAGCGCCCTATAGGTCCTGCTGCTTACTAACAAAGTCTTAAGCGAGAGCACGGCTCTACTCGCCTAGAAGCTTCCGCTTATAATAACTTACATCGAATCCGTCGCCGCTTATGTTCTTATACAACCCGACTACCCTATAACCGAAGCTCGCTTGCAAATTCTCTTCTACTTAACATCCGACGAGATCGGCATCCTCCTCGGACGGCCTTCGGCCGTCTATTAGCGCCGCCGTAACGAGCGCCTTCCCTTCGCCGAATCCTTCTATACTAAGGCCGCCGGGATGCGGTGCGACTAACTTATACTCCTCCGTCGGCACTATCCTTCCAGCTTTCCGAATAGCTTACGTATAGCCCGAGTCTACCCTAGCACCGACGGTAGCCCGGCTAACTACATTTCGGACGGAGAAGTTCGCTAATAGCTAGGAATTGTGTTCCCTCTAGCCTATAACATTACAGTGGTCCCGGTGGAGCGTGCGGGGCAATGTTTAGACGAGTACGAGTTCGAGATGCACGACCTTAAGCGTAGAGACCGTCGCGGTCTTCTAGGGCTACCGGTCTAGGAAGATTAAATCGGGAAGGGTTAAGGAGGCGTATAAAGGGGCGAAGCGAAACGTTTATAGCGAGTTAAAGACTAGTTAAGGGGTATACCTAGAGCGGGAACCATCGAGAAATCGATCCGCCGTAACAAACATATCCAATGTTATAATAAGAACGCTCCTACACCTCCTATCCCGTACCTATAGAACGCCGCTCCGATATTACGAAGCACAACGTAGTAATAGCCGCCCTAACCTATTATCCGGACCGAGCGGTGCGCGTAGTCGATAGGTAAGCAATTGTTTTACATTAAGCGGGCCTACGTCCCACCGGCTACTTCGATATATACCGTATCGCTACCTCCTCCGCCGGGGCAGCTACTCTAGCGGTTTGCCTTTATAGCGGGACTTGTCCGTCGCGACACGGCTAATAATGTAACTAGGCATAATTATAGCGGCCGATCTCTACCCCTCGCAGTCCTATCGCTTATCCCCTAGCTTAATCGTAGCTAGGCTACGCATCCTCTTCTCTCCGGAGACTAATTTCCCGCCCCATTAACTACGCCTTCGCCAGATCCACTACAGCCTCCCGAGGCTAGTCGTCGACGAATTCGAATAGCCTATATCTAAGACCTTTTATTACTACGTCGAGAACTACGCGCCGGAGTGGGGAGTCGGGTATAGTGTTTTCGTAGATGTACGGTACGAGGGTAACGGGTATACAATCCTCCCGCTCGGCGGTCTAGACGAACTAGAGGATCGCCTCGCTCTATATAAGTAGGACCTCG
Organism: Zymoseptoria crescenta; assembly: GCA_026122155.1. NCBI lineage: Eukaryota > Fungi > Ascomycota > Dothideomycetes > Mycosphaerellales > Mycosphaerellaceae > Zymoseptoria > Zymoseptoria crescenta. The sequence continues at coordinate 44,110 of JALRMM010000137.1, read as the reverse complement.
TGTGCGTCGCCGAACACCTAGAGTTGGGATATCTAATCGAAGGTAAAGACTGCCTCTTCGTGCAACACGGGCATACGGCGGGTGTAGAGCTAGTAGACGAAGAGTGTAAATATATTTAGGTCCTCGGTAGTAAGCCCTATCCGTTTCTCCTTCGCCTCGATAAAGTCTCCCTCCAAAGCGGCCTTAAACTAGCGAGAGTAGTAGTAGAGGACCCCTTAATGGATATCGAATGTGCGCCTATCGTACGCTAGGCCGACGTCGATCCGAACGAGGGCGGTACTAAAGCACGAGCTAAAGACGAGTTAGTTAAAGCAGTGCACGCCGGGCCTATACGAAAGTTTACCTCGCGGGCATGTCTACGCCGGCCGTAACGTATGTTTTAAGAGGGCGAGGCATTAGGTGTATCTAGATAGCGTGCAATCGGATAGAGAGTTCGTCGTTACCCCTACGAGGTGTTTACGCATAATAGACGACGTGGGTTAGTCTACCGTAATAGATGTAGACTTACGAGCGCGCAACTTTCCCGGGCTAGTAGCTCGGTAAATCCAGATTAGTTATGCCCGACTACCCTGGCCTTAGCCTCGTACTAAGCTAGTCCTCGCCGGCGGTTACTTCTTGCCTCTACAAACCCTGAACTATACTAGCGTCCGCTCTTTCCCGCCTCCCGCCCCGCGCCCCCACCTCCCGTTTACGAAAGTTATATAGACCTTGAATCCGTCTTAATGCCGAACCCGACGCCCTCGGCTATGCTAAGCACAATTTCTCCATTCTCGGAGCTAAAAACGCTTGAAATTGTATATAGAACATCTTATATACGGGCGGGGACTCGGTCTTACGATAGTTTCGTCTACCGGGATCGTAACTCGCCGCCTATTATCGGCCCGGCCGGCGTAATACTACCCTCCGCCTTTAGGATTAGTCCACGGCTCGCATAATCTAAAGACCTCGTAACTACTAAGCAGAGTAACTAGGGCAGGCAGCTACCGGCCAGACACTTCGGTCTATCGTCCTCTCGCGTCTCCTACGGACAGTCCCCTAGGAACCTCGTTAGATTAGCTACCTTTAGCCCTAAATGCCGCCGAATAACCCGCTAAGGTTCGTAGCCGTAGTAATAATAGTCGTAGTAGTTACTCCGAGCATAACTACTATCCGCCTTAAACACGCAGTTACCCTATCGGATACGTCTAATAGTGTTGGTGAAGATTTAGTAGGCTAATAGCGTCGTAAATGTCGTGTTAGTTATTCGGCATCTAGACTATTCTTAGTGTCGTGCCAAGCTACATCTACGGACCGTTACTTGCTAGACGCTCGGCGACTCGGTAATTGGTGTACTATTAGCGTCCGTAAGCACTCCGACTTACGCGCCGACGGGACCGGCTTCCGTCTCCTAAGCTTTTCCACCGTAATGCCGCCCGCATTAGCCGCTCGAGGGTAGACATCCTTCGACGGCGCTTCGTTACCTGACACCCGTTCTACTAGCCTATGAATTACGTCGACGAGTTTAGGTATCGCCTCGCCCCGGACAAAATCTCTAATAACGACCTCCGAAGTGCTCTAGGTTACATTATCTAGTATGCCCACGATCGGATCGTCGTCCTACCTCCCGAACAAGGCAGCTAGGAGATCGCAGCTATGGAGTTCCTCCATCTCTTCGGCTATCCCGACTACGGCGGGCTACCGGAACTGCTTCGGGTCGATCGCAATTAGCTCTAGTAGACGCGGGTATACCGCAAACGTCTATAGTTCACACTAGTTATAACGTCGATGCAATCCGATAACACCCTCTATCTCCTACCCGCTATTAGTCCGTTTCCGTTAACATGCTAATTTAACTCGTTGTACATTATCCTAGCCGGTTCCCGTAGTTCTCACTTACGTAGGCGGCTAGTTGTCTATTACTAGCTCCAGTCGTTCCGGACTACGGCTATCGGTCTACTTACCTAGACCCAAAGACAGCCCTTAATCCGGATAGACACTATGTACTCCGGGGGCTTTGGTCTACCCTTTAGTCGCGGTAGTGCCTTACGGAGAGATATAGAGCAAAGCGGATAGATGTAGGCTCGTCGATGAACCCCACTATCGAGCGAGAGGTATAGCCGGTAGACGCGAGCGCCTTTGACGACTTTTAGGTAGTCGCTTAAAAGTATGTCTCTACTTTATCCCCTCGCCCTAACATTACGCCGTAGCGCCCTTAGTCGCTTTCCCCCGAACTGTCCTTCTCCCTCTAATCTTTTTGTACGTTAATGTACATCTTCCGTATAGTAGTCCGTAAGGTCGCGGCCGTATGCTGCTCCGCGCTAGCTAGGTCTAGTAGCCGAACGGCCTTACCGGGCCCTTCCTCGACGAATCTCCATAGGACTCTAGCTCGTGTGTTACTTACCTTACTGTTACTTATCGACTACAGCCGAGACCGTAGTAGTGCGGCGGTCCTAGAGTTCTACTCGGCGAGCGATCTTATATCCGCTGTTTCGCGAATTGCATCCGCATATATCGTAAGCACCCGTTCGTCGCCGACTATAGGTTGTTCCTCTAGTAGCATGCCGTCCGACGTTTTACGCGTTAGCATATATTCCGACGGGATAGAACATATATAGCGAGCGATGCTTTCCTAGACGACGCCGATAACTACGTCTCCGGTATATGGACTACCCAACAGTAGACTAGCTATGATAACACTATCTAGATCTTTCTCTACCTCCCTCGCCTCGGCTAACGACACGAATCCACGATAGAGCGCTTCTACCCACGCCCCGAACATAGGACGATCCTTTACTAGACAGACTAGTAGCTAAGCGGCCTTGAAGTACTGCTAAATCGAATTAAAACAACACTCGAAGAGGGTATCTAGGCGGAAGTTTCCAAGCCGATAGATCGTACACTTATACTACGATCTGTTAAAGAAGCGTGCGAATCGCCTAGTAACGTCCGCGAGTAGTATAAGCACGATCTCCTCCTTATTGCTGTCTCCGAGAGTAACCTCCTTAATCTCCGTTAGGGTAGGGTCGACGAAGGGTCGAACCTTGTTCTAGTACAGCTTCGACAGCGGTAGAGGTAGCTAGAAGTTAAAGTTGTGGACGGAGGATCCCTTTCTCGGCTAGTAAGCGTCTCTTATAGGGTGATCCCGGATGCTACTAGCTACGCACACCTGCCGAGAGACGACTTCGAAGCTTAAGGACAGTGCGGTCCGATCCTCTATAAACACCCCGGCGCCGAGGTCGACCTCGTTTGGCCCCAGTCTTAAGAAGAAACAGATATGTTCGTGATCTTATATAAACCCGTACTAGTCCACGGTCGTAGCTAACTCGACACAAGTCGCCCGGAGAGCGTATAGGTCTCTCGTAGACAAATATCTACTAATGCGGAGTAGTACCTTATTCAGCACACCGGTAAGGCTCGATCCGGAGCCGGTAGGGTCGAACGGTGCCTTTCCTCGTAGGTCGCGGCTATACTTGTCCCTATCCGAGACCTCTTTCGCTATTATATATCGCTCGACTTCCTAGACCGGCACGGTAGTGTCCTACGACCTAAAGCCGCACCTCTAGCACGCATAGTTATCTCGTCTTCCCCTTAGCTTCCTATGCGCGCGCGCGTAAGCTCGCGGATCCACTCTAGCGGCGGGACCCTATAGTCGCCCTAGTCTATAGACAGGAGTCGTGTCGCTAGCGAAGACGGATAGAAGGTTGATGTAGAGCTCCTATAACGTCGCATTCGTAGGTCTTATACTAAACGTGGGAAGGTCGAAACGGGTACTAAGCACGCTTCGCATCCCGTTTACTATCCGGTATGGGTGCGCTACGTCGCCCTAGATAGTAACAGTGGGCGATCGGGTCGGATAGCCGTAGCGAAGGTGTATAATAAGATAAACTGGGGGAAGGTCGGCCGGTGTTAAGATTAAGTATACGTTATACATAGGTCCCTTACGAATACGTAGGTCGATACCCGGATAGGGCTCTCGTAGGACCTCCTTAATGTCTCTCCAGCGCCGATCGTTACGTATTCGCTGCTCCCGAGTTTGATCTATCTCTTCGCGTAACGGGTGTCCCGCTAAACTCGCACCTAGATCGCCGAACGTAAAGGATTGGATCGTCGTGTGCACGGCTCCGCTATAGAGAGAGGTATAGCGTTCGGACCGGCTACGGGAATCGTAGCTCGTTCTAGACAGCAGTTGCGACCACAGGTCTAGTTCCCGATAGCATTAAGTACTACTTTCGGTGTATTTCCGACTGCCCTAGGACTTCGACCACCCCCCGTCAAGACGCTACATAGATGTTCCCGGTTAATTAAGGATACTAATCTCCATTCTCGAATCAACGGTAGATCGCATAAAAATCCGAGGAACTACGCGGCGTTTAGTACCGAACTCTTCGCCTATTTTAAGTTATAGACATCTCTATAATACGTGCGTTTCTCTCGGTCCGGGGATATTGCATTTCGCGATTAGCCGGCTAGATTTGGACTATTACCACTATTCATAAGGTTATTAATTAATTAAGCACTATATCCACCGGCTTAAAGGAAAGATATAATCTTCGCACTTGCTAAGAGATTATATAACTATTGTCGCGTAATCTTATATCTATAATAGGGGACGTCTTAGGCTGCGTGTTCCTCGAGGCTATTACCGACGATTATCGGGTAATAGGCTATAGTTCAGAGGTCCGTTCGACTATCGTGCACTATGCTGGATTAATCGAATGTTTACGTAGACAGCAGTCGAAATACGAACCTTAGCAATCCGAGCTAGTGGATCCTTCGGTATGTAGCGTCTAATAACGTATATACTAGCTTTCGGGACCAGACCCATAGGCTATAGACATGTCCAAATTTGCTACATACGAGTAGAAGGAAGAATAAACCATTGGGGCGGTAATATGCTAACTGCTACTAGTATGCGAGCAGCGAGATCGAGCAAATTATCGACTATCGTTTAGATTAGCAATATTGCGTAGTGGAACGGATTCGTCACCGTCGAGTAATCCACTAGCTAACAACGATTAATTCCGCCTCTAAATAGTCGGGATGCTATATTATTAGCCGACATAACGCGGAGGGGGCTTACCTAAAGCTTAAGTCCTCGTATTCGCGAAAGGCTTTATGGACGGCGACATCGAGCACTTAACAACCAGAAGTCTACCCGCGCGTGTAACAGCGCCTTCTTACTCTATAAGGAGTAGATAGTAAGGAACAGTGTAGTGTTTATGCGCTCCCTGTCTATAGGGTGCTTTATTTCCTTACACTAAAGCCGCCGGCGGTGTCCCGTATATAGACCCGTAGTTTTGCTAGCTACGGGTTAGCCTTCCGCCTCGTGTCGCCCTCGCCTTCTTAATATAGCCGTCTACGGTTGCTCGAGAAGCTCCTACTCGTGGAGGCTATATAGACGGCTCTCGACTTCGATCCCGATGTAATGCCGGTCCGTCGAACAAATCGCTCCTCTACTTCTTTACAAATACGTTCTACGAGCCTTACCCCCGAGTCGTATAGCGGACTTCCCCGCGTAGCGAACAATCGGCTACACGCCTCTCTCGCCGACATCTCTACTACCGCCCCGGTGTCGGTGTTCCTCGTCGAGAAGGCACGGCGAATCGTAAGGTGCATACCTATAGCATACGTCCAAAGCCGGGACCTATCGTTGCTCGGTCTATAGTCGTCCAGCGGCTCTACTACGTCGTCGATAGGTGCGCGGCTTTGCTCTACTACCGTGCTCGTACCGCTATCTTCACTCTACCGTCCTTCGGATCGCCGGTAGTTATAGAGGCTATCGTCTCGCGAGTGCTATGCGATAATAGTATGTACGAAGTACGCTATGTCTACGTCGTCGTCCCCTACGAGTTTCCAGCTCTCGGCCAACACATCGTGCAGTAGTGCTTGCAATTAGGCGTCCACGCTATGTGTCTCTATTATAAGGCTAAGTAGTAGATGTACGAGGTAGAAATAGCCCGCGACCGTGCGATAGCATTGCTCGACTAGTATGGCCGAGAGTGTCGTTCTACGATCCGGCATCGTCTCCCGCCCGACCGTCGCCGCGAGCCGACGTAACGTCGCTATTATAAACAGTAGGACCACACGATACTATTCGCCGCTCACCCCTATCCTATTCGCGATTTGCGCTAAAGCTTCGCTAGTACTGCTTCTCGCCCTTATCTAGTAGTGTTTCGAGAGTGGTAGTAGCAGCTATACGTTAAACTATTTACCCGAGTCGGTCTCTCGCACCCTATAGCTCTCGTACGCCTACCGGCATATAAGCTGAAACTCGGAGGACGCCTCGCCTCGATAGATTCTTACGCCTATGCCCAATTCGCTCTCCTTAATCCCGAGTCGTAGAAGGGAGTAGCGTAGATGTCTATCTGGAATCACGCCGTATACGCGTATAACGGCGGCGAACTCCGCGTATACGCTCGCGAATCTATGTAGGTCGGGTACAGCTAATTAATCGCTAATAAGGAGCAGGATCTCGCACGGTAGGCCCTATAGCGCATTATAGGAGATAGCCGCCGTAGGTGCATTACTACGGTATACTGTCGCGGACCTAGGAGTATAGGATGTTCCGGCTTCAAACTCGTAGCTATCGTAGCGGAACGACTACGGGTCGCTATGTCGAGAACGATGCCGGCGGGCATATTCTCTCGGATCCACGGTGTCTACGCTACAGCTTCTATCTAGTTCGTCCTCCACTACGACGACCTCGTCGTTAGCGAAAACCGATAGTAATGTATAATATAGCGCCTCGAGGGTCGTACTATACCGTGGGCCGTCGAGTAGAGGTAGTATAAGCGTATCTCCGGGTGTGCTCCAGTATAGATAGGCTATGTTCGATTGTATCGTAATCGTCGGTAGGCTCTAAGGGTAGGCCGGCGGAAACCTTAGGGTTAGGTGGATAGACGACGACTAATTCGGCGTTAAGATCACGCAAAGTGTGCCGCAAGTCGCTAGGGCGGCCGTCCGTACCTCGAATAGGACGGATAGACTAGCTTCCAGCTCCTCGACGTCCCTTAGGAGGCGTACGAAGCCAAGAGCATCCCGAACGGGACAGATCGTTTGCCGATTGGGTCTAGAGCCTGTCCTTAGCGTTATAGTAGTATTATAGTAGTATGCATCTATATACCGCCGGGGATGTAGTAGAGGGTAACGGGAGGTAGCATAGACACGATGCTAGTGTCGACCTCCGAGGTGGGTTCTCGACGTCTCGTCTAACTCCAGGTAGCCTTTCCTACTACCCGAGCCGAATAAGATTATAGCCAGACGGTCTTAACGCCTCGTCCTAACCTACTACCGTCCGCACCCTAGTATTCCAGCCGGGTTGAAGTTCTATGTGTAACTACTGCTACCGCTACATAGCCGGCGGGGTCGGTAGGTACGCGGCACTTTAGCGGGCTAATATCCCGGTAAACCCTAATCCGTCACGACGCACATCGCGCTGGATAAAGCTACCGGGGGGATCCTACTATCCACTTCTCACTATACGCTCCTTCTAAAGACTCGCACTCGATAGTAGGTGTAAAGTCCCGGGTTTCTACTTCGGGGCGAACCGGACGCTTATACGTTACTAAGCTTCGGTATACGACGAACAAACATCGCCATATTAACAACGATATGGGCCAACTAAGTTCCCGAGTCGTAGCCTCTAAATACTACTACGCTCGGGGCGGAAGTGAAACTATAGCTCGCCTACCCTGTCTTATTAGACCTCCACATATGTTAAGGGGAAATATATTAATATATCGCCAAAGGCTACAACGGCTCGAAGGCTAGGAAGCTACCTATATGTTCGAATCTCGAATATATAAAGATACGATCCTCCTTCGAAGCGCTTCCTCTCGATCCGACAATAGCCTCGGAAAGAATACGTCGTGTTTAGGAGGTATAATCCGTCAAAGTAGCCTCCCGGGGTCGAGCCGTTACTTCCTCCCGGAGGGCCCTTAGCTATAGCACCGATAGCGAGGTAGAATAGGTCGAAGGGGGGATAGAGCTCTTACGAAACGGTAGTGTAACAAAACGCAACGAGCCTATTCCCCCCCCCGAGAAAAGCCGCGTAGTACTCGTTATATACGACTTGCCCTAGTCGGTCGACTACCCCCGAGAGAGCACGTCCGCTCGTAGCGTTTATCTATAACGTCTTAACCGTGTCTACGTTCCCGGCAACTTCCCTCGATCCCGTCGAGCGGCGGCTATAAATCTAAACAGCCTACGCGGGGACTACGGATCCATACCCAAGTTTACTATAAAGTCGGTAGTCGATCGGATTAAGTAGATATCGCGTATTCCCTCGGCTAGAACCCGTGCCGCTCCGTTTGGCACCCCCTTTTCTATAGAGAACAAGCCGTCGCGAAGCCGTATAGTAGATAGTTCGGCCGTGGAGCCCTATCGAGGATCCGAAGCTACTACCGTATCTACGAAAATGCGACGCATAAGGTTCGCATATATAATAGTCCGAAATAGCCGCGCTTCCGCGAGGTATCCCCCCTACATTAGCAAGCTAATTACGTAGTGCGGCCACTCCTCCGCCGCGTAGAAGTGTATCTAGCTTAGCGGTAGCGACGTCGCCTAGTCCGTAAAGTATCTCTCGACGACGCTCCCTATCGAAGGACCGGCTCGTTCTCCGTACGCGAGGGCTACGGCGAGGTAAATGCCACCTAGCATTAGACACACTGCTCTCTCTAGCATGTCCTCGAGGTCGTTACTATCCCAGACGAGTGTCGTTACTACTAGGAGCTCCGCTCGCTCCGCTATTATATATACTAGTAGATAGAATAGTTAGAAGTAGCTCCGAAGGGCGATGTAGCATATCCGGAGGATCGTTAGCGTCCGGGGATCTCGCTTACGCCGCCTACCCGGATCGGTCGAGGATCGAGCTTTATCGCTCGCGACCTTCGCGGACGGCGTAGTACGAGTCCCCCAGTCGGATTCCACTACCCCATAGTACTCCTTAAAACGTTCGACTAATTCGCTAATTAGCTAGCTTACGATATAGCCGAGTACGACATTAGTCGATGCATTAATGTCCGCTAGCTAACCGATCGTAGCTAGCGCCCCCTCGACGTCGGGCCGTACTCTCCTCTAGTGCTTCGGTGTAAGGGGAAGTAGTAGCTAGACTCGATTACTCGGAATCGTTCCGGTATAGTAGATCGTAAAGGCCTCCCGTAAGATAATAGAGAAGTTCGAGTGCAGACTCCCGGCTCTAACGGTAATCCTCGTTCCTAGATCCGCCTCGGCGGGCTCAAGCCGGGACATGTAGCAGCCGTAGGACCGACTCGCAACGACGTGGTGTCGCCGTATTAATGCTAGAAACTCCGTCGATACGCGCGCTAGGACCTATATATCCCGTATAGCTAATCGGTCGCATATTATAAGTAGCACTTTATCCGGCATCCTATTTAGGCCGTAGTCTATATCGGGCGGCCGCGTAGAGAGATTACATACTAGGTATCGTAGACTCGCCTAGTTAGAGGACAAGACTTCGCCGCTGCCGTACCCTCCTCCCGGTGCTTCTCCCTCGCACCTAATCTTGGGTATCGCCGCACCGAAGCCGCACCGTGCGTAGCTAAAGCTTACGGCTAGCGCCTTTGACCGTCCATTACCCTTCGCATACTCTCGGGGATCGACCTTCCGGAAACCCGATCGCCTAGGTATAGTCGGCTCCGCTACTTTTATCGTATCGCTCGCGAACACGGAGTATAGGTTAATGTAGAGCGCCTCCAACGTACTATTTACCCGTACTATATTGTCCAACGGTAGATCGATAACGTCGTCGCCGTCGTCGTCGGGGAACGGTCGCTTCTAGTACGGGTATCGGAGAGGCGTCTAGATCCTAACGACCGTAGACTATATTAGGTACCTTAGGTCGAACTTAATAGTTATATGTATTTGGTCTATTCCTTCGGGACTAAGAACTAGACATGTAGAGCCCGGGACCTTAATATCCTCTACGTAAAGTTGGATACCCGGGTACGGATTAGATAGGACTTCGTCGATGTCCTTCGTTAGACGATCGAGTAAGAACATTTGCTTCGTACACGATCGCACGTCGGCGGACTCCATAGTACCTATCTCGCGGCGAGGTCGTATAGGGTAGAGCAATCCGTCGACATGTACTAGCCGTAGGCGAGGTAGCTATATATAGGAATAGGGTTGGGGGAGGCAACACCTATGCTAGCGGGGTAGGCGCGATCTACCCGTATAGCGTCGATAACCGCTAGCCTTATCTGCCCCCGTTTCCAATCGCGGTTAGGGCGACGTCTATAGGCCGTGCTAGGATACTACTATCGCAGCGGGGATGGGATTGCTACTAGACCTCGCTGGAGTAGGACAAAAGTGCACTCGGCAGGCTATTCTATGCTAATTAATCGTCTTCGCACTCTAACCGACTAGGAAACGCCCGCGGCGATATAAACATGTTTCTCGATGTCTACGGCATCGTAGTAGCCGCGAGTTCCAGGGATGCTCCTAGTTCATACACGCCGCAGACTATGTAATACGGGCTATCCATAGCCCTATACAACGACTATTGCGAGCGCTAGGTAGACCCGACCCTCGAGGCGTAGGGAATACCCGATTCGCCGAATACCGTCTCGAGCACGCTGTATCCCTATAATCGCCTTCCAATCCCGCCCCTAGGGTAGAGAGCGCTAATTTCGATCGTAGGATCCCGGTCCGGCTTAATCGTACTCTAATTCTGCGATCCCATAGTATAAACCGCATTCTTAACACCCTCCGGCTCTTCGCTTACTATGCTAGATACGGTCTACGTCGTTAGATACACTATACTCCTCCATCGACGATCGTACTACCGTGCGTCTTTATTTCCCCTACCCTATTAGTCTAGACCTACTATCTTCCCGCGATGTCGACCGCCGACTAACCCGCTAGATTACCGGCGGAGACTATTACCGATCTCGAGGTCGACTTGGACACCGTACGTAGCTTCTACGAGCGCCGCCTAAGACGCGACATCGAAGAAGTGCTATGCAATCCTTACGCTAGGATTAAGCTCCGCGTATAGGACGTATACATCCCCGGAGCGGTCTATCTCGTGTTAACGCCGGATAGGTATCCGCTAGTGCACCTTACTATTCCCCTCGCGGTCCCTTATCCACTATAGAGCGTCCGCGTGTCTATCTAGACCAAGCTACCCTACCCGTATCGCGTAAGCCGGGGCCACGGGCGCGACAATGTTATCGTGCTCCCTACGACGGCAAAACGCGGCGCGGATACGACCCTAGAAGCACTCTGCATTAATCTACTCTCTATCTTCGCTAGCGATAGCATCCCGGTAGAGTAGGAACTACGCGCAGTTAAACGGCGTACCCTTAGAAGGCGAGGTTAGAGCATCCCGAGGAGTGCTCGGAGGGTGCGGATAGTCGATCCCAGGCGGTTTACCCGTAAGCACGACGGACACCGTAGGCCTCGGGAGGATCCTTTCTACTATCTTCGGTGTGGATTCGAGGCATCCCCTTTTTCGTCGACTCGCGCGACACCTACGGGTCTAGCAAGCGATAAGATGTCCCTTTCGACCGCCTACTATAGCACCGAGAACGTGGCCGCGAGACTATACGTAGTACGGACCGCTAGGCGTCGCATCGGGTTAGAATGTCTACCGGCGGAGGTCGTGTTACTAATCTACGATCGGCTCGAGACGAGGGATCTATTCGTCCTCGCCCGTACCTCCCCGGCTCTTAGCGCACTTATCTACCGAATAGAGGTTATCCTAGACCGAGAACACTTCTACCGCGTATCGCGACTCGGATCTAGATAGGCACTCCTCGGTGTCCGTATAGTTATCGTAGACGGAGAAATCGAGTACGACTACGAGATCGTCTCTCGATCTACGGTCGTTATAGGCGGTACGTCTTCGGACCGGCACTTCTAGCTTCCGTTGCCTCTATCCAGAGGTTACTAGTCGAGGACTTCTACCCTAGTACTGGACATCCTTACGGCTATCGCGCCCCTCGCCCGTAGAAGCCCTCCTAGTTATACGGTGTTCTTCTACATAATGTCCACGCTTAATTAGGACTTCGCGGTGAGCGTCGAGTGTTTTATGGACGATATACCGCTCTAGGAAAACGGAACCCTAGCATCGTAGTAGCCCCTCGATTGCCCCAAATTCCGGTCCGAATGCTATCGGACGCTATAGGAGTACTTCTTCCTTACCTACCTATTTACGTGTTATAGGCTCGAGGACCTAGCCGTTAAGAGCTACGCCGAAGCCCTAGTAAAGCAGTTCCTCGGGGGTTAAGTAACTCTACGAGACCTGGGGTTAACCTTAACCGCGGCTATCTTTTATAATCGTCTAACGCTCGTACGCCTGTTCCCTACTCTAGCTAGAGCGACCGTAACGTAGTAGGTCGTCCGGGCACTAACCTCGTACTATAGCCCACCGGAGGACGTCTTACGCGTTTTCTAGGCGGACTTACTCCGGCGCGACGGCCTAGGAATCTAACGTAGTGCTTTCTAATAGGAGACGAGGGGCTTCCGCCGGATTATGTACGCGAAGGCGTTCCTCACCGCTCTCTTAACCTTTACCTCGAGTGTTCGCCGGCATCTCGTCCCTTCGAGCGAGGCTAGTCGCCTAGCGTACGACGTACGGGAAGCTCTCTTCGCTACGCGAGGTAGCTTGCCGTTAGGAGCAGCATCTACGCTGTCGCGATACATCTAATCTACATAGCGGGTAGACACCTTCGTGGGCTTTTTGAACTTCATAGGTATAGGGATTCTCTCTTCGGCCGAGTTCCTCGAGTTTATAGGGTCCGTCCGGCGCGCGGTAACCGCCGGCGCCTACTAGGTAGATCGTTATTAGATGTCGTTGCGCTAGGCGGAAATACAACGCCTATGAATTCTATCCGGCGACCGAGTAAGGCCCGGGGGAATAAGCACTATAGATTACGAAGCGCCCGATAGCAGTTGCGTGCTATTATAAATTCACCCTTTAATTAATTGCTATAGCTAACACCTGCGATGTTACCGCCCTATCGTGGACTACGAGACTCCTACCCTCGCCCCGTTCTCCGGGTACTTAGACATCCGATATCGCTACCTCTTAGTCCTTAGTTAACCCCACTAGGCCAAACGGCATCGACCGGACATCCTAACCGCTAATCGACCTCCTATCCCTCTTAAGTAGCCTAATGTCCGGAAACCGGACCCTCTAATTAACCGGGAACAACGTGCTATAGTAGTCGTACAGTTTACCGACTAGCTCCCGGGCTACTTCTATGCCCCTATTAGGGCGCTTCAACCCTCCACCCGTTAGGTCTATCTCTAAGCTAAACACGTCCGGCAGATATATGTCCATCCCGATTAGACGCATTCGCCCGAAGTTCCTCCGTTGCTCGCGGTATGTGTCGCCCACTAGCCTATATTTCGCCTTATATATAGTAGGATCCACGATCTACGGCAGGTCGAGCGCGATGCCGGCGTCGGTAGTAGTCCCTAGGACGATTTCTAAACGTCGGACGAGTGGAAGAATAAATAGGTTAAGCGCTAGGAACTAGCCGAGAACATGGACGTTCTTACTATAGAACGGCTTGGAGTAGATAGCGCCTACGACCGCTTCGAACAGTCTGGGGCTAATAAGGAGCGAGTTAACTACCCTAGAGTCGCGAGGTAGGCATATAGTAGATAGATCGAGGGGCTTTCGGGCATAGATCTTAGGGCCGATTACTAGCTTAAAGATCTCCGTTATAATCTCTTCCGGTAGACTTTCGAGACTGCGTAAGGAGTTAGTATACGAGGCGGTCGTAAAAACCACGCATAACTTACCCGCTAGACATACACGTCCGAACCGTAGCGGTGCGCATAATCGATAGTGTTTTCTAATCCTTTAGATCCACGGGCGGCGGTAAAGAGAACCGCGTATCGTAATCTTGTTATAAGATGTATTCGGGCGTAGTCGGTTTCGAAGGGGGTGTTATCGGAGCTGCCGTTAGTCTCGCTATGCTACCCTCGTGGATCGTTAATAGGGTTATCGTATAGGGACTTCTGGATGTCCGAGTCTAGTAACTAGGTGTTATATCGATAGTGACGCTTCGTCGAGACTAGGTCCGGAGGTTACCGAGCGTCGGCGTTGGCCGCTTACCGAACCCCGCAATTCGGCTTGGCACGGGCCTAAGATTAGTCTCGTCGGATAACTTATTAGTTTTACGGAGCTAATAGCCCGCTAAAGGATTCGGCGCAATCGGACATTCGTAACAATTACCCTTCGCCTCGTCCTATATAGCTTTATCGCCCGCCTCTAAAACGCCTTCGCTAGACCGTCCTCCATATTAGCAAGACACGCTACGCCGGCGCGTCTCGTACGCCTTCGTAACATGCTGTCGTACCTCTAATCGGCCACGATTATGTACGCATCTTTCTAGAATAGCCTATCGTCCGCTATCCGTTCTAGCGGCGTCGTCTACCTTTACCTAGGCCTCGTGTCTCTCCTAAGCCTAGTAGCCGGTGTCTAGGGTACGTGTACGCTCTCGCGGGATAGCGCATGTTCGTAAATTGCTAACGTCGCTTACCTCTAGTATTGGGCCGGTTTCGATACACGCGGTCGCTCTAGTAGTAGATCGGCCCCACGAGCTCGACGGCGAGCCTCGAATCGGACTAGTCCCGCGCCGACTCTCGTAACCCCGATTCCGGTCCCGCCGATACCCCCTTCTCCTACTATTATATCGTCTAGCCCGATTTCCGGGTATTACTCCGCTACCTATCCAAAACCTATTCGCTATTCCTAAAGCTATCTGACGCCGGAAAGAGCATACTAGCTGGCGGGAAAACCGTCCTAATTAGAGACGATAACGCCGAACCTAGCTATGCGGTCTATAGGTGCTACTTAGTCTAGCTTCACGGGGTGGAGTAGTTTGTGGACTATATAGGCGACGCGCACTATATGCGCTTCGGTAAGTACCGTCGGGCTGCGATAAAGATAGCTCCTATGTCTAATAGGCTATATAGGGTTCCGGGCGCTAAGTAGGAAAGCGCCGGTAACCCGGAGGACGGCCTAGACGAGGATGTATACTCGGTAGCACGCTGCGGAAGGACGGCCGAATCGTAGTATAGAGGCGAGACGAGCGCGACTAACGGTACCGAGCCGGTCGCTAGTAGCGACGTCGGGGGAGACGTGCTCTACGACGAGGACGGCGGCCTTATAGATGTATAGCCGCTAAGCTTATAGGTTTTATAACGAGCATACTATTAACAAGCGGACGCGACTTAAATAAATTAAATTGTAGGATTGGTGTTAGCGCGATGCCCTCGACTATAGTGTCGTACCCTCTTATAGGTATTAAGCTTCTTATTCTATAATACACCTAGTGCGGCAGAGTCGCCGGATTCTATCCTATGCACCCCTTACGTTTAAAGGCAGGCTATCCGGCTATATCGTCGCATCTCCTCTGCCGCTATACTGTCTCTAATTACTGCCGCATATAAATTACTAGATTCCCGGCGTCGTCCGGGTGTATAGAGCCCTCGAGGCGCCCACCCTCGTAGAGCGAGATAGTACCGCGTATCGCCTACGTTAGGTAGATATAGAGTTTGGCCCCGCAGGGCGGCGGGATAAGAGTGTAGACTACGTCGCCTTAGCGCAACATAGGGCTACTATCGCGCATCGCGGGGCCGACCTAGTAATTATAGCAGATGTCTTACAGCACGACGGAGGGCGTTGTAGTCTCTACCCCGTATCCCTCGCCGCTATTGCGTCCGTCGCCGAGGTATTTAAACATAATGTCTATAATGGGATTAGTCGTTACGGTGAATTAGGTCGCACGGTAGCCGGATAACCTACCCTAAGCTTGCTCGTTTATCGATCTTAATTAGCGTCTAACAGCTTTGTCCTACTCGTGCTGCTGCATAGAGGATAGAGGCTCCGCTAGGAGGTGGAAGAAAGTCCTCTCGATACCGTCTCGGGTCGCTCCTATACCCGGACGGTAACTGTTAAGTAGGAGCATGTTCAGCTATTTCTAGCGATCTAGATCGATATAGGGATGCTCCGTGCTCGACGCTATAACGTGTATAGTAGCAGTTGTTATAGTTGGAGTAGGACAGGACGCCGGTAATCTGGCCGGCTAGAGAGGTAGTTGGTGCTAAGAGAAGCTCGGGCGTTCCTCGTCTAGTAGGCGAGAACAAATCCGTAAGTCTACCGGCCCGTCCGCCCCGGCGCCGCAATCGAACAATCTATACGTCGGTAGGTACATTAGGTCTGGCCGATAGCGACTAGCTTAGCACGGCACTAAGAGCAGTCTCGCTGGACGACTCCTCGGTTACCGATCTAATAGCTCGGTATAGTCGCCGGCAAAAAAACGCGCCCCCTCCGCCTACCCGGTACGATAGAGGCGTATATATATAGCATTAATGTTACTCGCGGCACTTGACGGTGTCGACATAGGGTTCGGATAGAAATTGCGTAATATTAGCGTTAACTCGAAGCCCTATACTACTCCGACTGTTATTCTAGACAAGTCTACCCTACGCTATCGCCTACGCTTCGCACTATGCTATTACCTATAATTCTCCGACTAGTACCGTATAGAGCAAGCCGTCCGGCTCCAAGATAGGATTATGCTCTCCTAGCCTAATATCCGCCCGGGACTGCCTCTATACAACCGGTAGCAAAGTGCTATAGCGTTAGTAAATCTTCTTTACTATTATATGTAGAGCGCCGCCACCCTAGCGTATACCGCCCATGCCCTTTATCCGGTCCTCCCCAAGCACATCCAGCGCGTCTTATAGCTTGTCCGCATCCGGTAGGAATAGCGTTAGCCTTACGAGGCTTATCTCCGAGAGCTACCTCCTACTAGAGTTCTACCGCGCCTACACTCGACCCTCCGCCCTTTTGTATCTGTCTCGCTCTACGAGCTAAGGAATGCCGAGCACTATAGTAGCGTCGCTCGGGTCGTAAAGGTTAATAGAGACGACCTTAATGTAGGAGAACATATACCGAGCTCCCTCCGCGTCCGTAAGTCGCCGATCGTTTTCGGGGTTTCCGGTAAGGAATATAGTAAGGGCGGCGACGTCGGTAAACTGGAACGGTCGGGAGTAGATAACATCGAGGGCGGGAAGGAAGAGCCTCGAGTAGATGCCGAGTAGTGGACGCGCGGTCGACTCGCCTATAGTAGGGTACCCGCTTAGTTTAGTGCGGTTATAGCGCAGCTTCGGCCTAATGCCGGGACCGACGAGGTAATCGAATATCTCGAGCTTTAGCTCGTACGGGAGCGCTTCGATCCTACGGTGGGTTAGTTAACGAGCGTCGCTATAGTATAGAACGAAGACGACACTTACGGAGTTTCGCGTATTATACGGGCTATAGCGTTCCGCACCGCGGTAATCGTTACGCTATTGCGAGCGACTCGTAGGAGCGTCTCCGGGGACGGAGATAGAGCGAGGTGCTAGCGGGCTATAATCGTTCTCGGCTACTGCGGCGTCGGCGAGCCTAGGTCCGACGTAAGAATAGCGGCGAGCATAGCGTTCTATGTAGTTGTCTCCATAATGTCTGTCTATCTGTGCTCGGATTAGTGTGGGACACGGTAGAGGGTAAGTGTAATAGTGGAATTTATATACCTTATATATAGTAAGCGTCCGCCCGAGAGGGGCTTAGTAAGGGTAATAGATAGGGGTTAGGAGTGTATTAAGTGTTTGCTTAAGGGGACTAGCAATAGTAGTAGATGTGGAGGGAGGATGTAGGTTGCAAATTCTAGTTACAATTCGAAATATAAATAGTCGCGCCGGCGTCTATATCGGTGCCGTAATTAAACAATCCGGGCGTCGGTAGAGACATTAGTTCTAGCTAATAGCGACTGGCTTAGCACGGCACTAAGAGTAGTCTCGCTAGACGACTTCTCGTTTGCGGGTCTAATAGCTCGGTAAAGTCGCCGGCTATAAACGCGACTGCTTCGCCTATAGAGCTTCTACCTAGTATACTAAACTAGTCTACACCTCGCATTCGCACACGGGTCCTATTATGCCTTCACAACAGTAATCGGAACGCGATGCAAGTGCTTTCGGCGCGATAAGCATTAATTCCAGACGCCCGGGGCGTTGTAAACGCCGTAAGCACGCTCGACGCTTATATTATAATAACGCGGGTTGCCCTAGCAACGCCGATGGAAACCGCTTAATTGTGAGCATGCACGGGGACAGTCCGCCCTATTTGAACTCACGCCGTTGTTGTTCGCCGAGGCTCTACCTATCGTTATGCAAGACTATAGCGACGATACCTTAAGGATTATTCGGAAGAAGCTCGTAGTCCCGCGACCGCTCTACCCGTAAGTCTCGCTCCGGTTCCGTTGCGTACCCTACCGTACTAATGTATTATACTAGACTTAAAGACTTTCCACCCGAGATCCTAGAGAGGATTTTCAAGTACTCGATCGGGCCTACTATTAAGCTAGGGTCTCGCAAGAAGGGATAGAAGAATCTCGCTCGTAGACCCGACGCCCCCCCGGACACGTCCATACCGGTTGCCCTACTACTAATTAGTCTATACCTATTCTACAGCGCGCTCGAGGCGATCTACTCTAGACCCTTCCTCTTCGAGGACGTCTCTGCCCTTAGCGCGTTCCTAAAGCCTTACACTATTACTAGGGACTATAGTGCCAAGTACTAGATCACCGATCGGTACATATTGCCGCCTATTAAGACCCTAAGGCTAATCCTACACGATCCGACCGACGCCGGTATCGTCTTAAACTTCCCGAAGATAATCGAGAGATTCTGGTATAAGAAGTAGACCGACCAAATAGCGGGCAGATACCGACAGGGTAGAATAGAGATAAGGAAGATGCGCTTGCTCCGCCTAGAGCTCTACCTACCGACCGCGGAGATCCTCGGACGGTAGGCATTGGGATCGAACATAGGCCGTCGCCCTATTTAGGGAGGGGGGCAACTGCACGCCTTAGTTAAGGCGGTGCATAGACATTACGGGAGCCTCTTCCCGGTGCGTTAGAGAGTATTAACCCCCTCCGTTGCGCTTAGGGGATATAATGCTAGACGGGAGGAGGGAGACGTGCACCTTATGCTAATAGGGCAGCATTAAGAGCGGGAGGCTTAGAAATAGACGTGCGATACGATTACTAGCGGTTATGTACTGTTTACCTTATCGTGTACTATATCGAACAGCTCCGGTCCTAATTTCCCGGATATCCTTATCCTCGGCTCGTCCCCTAGCTATCTACAACATTATCGTCGTGTCTACGGCTACTTGAGACTACCCTACCCCGGGATGCGTATATCTATCTCCTTCGCCCGTGGACTATCCAAAAAGACCTATCCCTCGTCCTCTATCTCCTCCACTACCTACGATTCTCCCGCGGGCATCGCGTATAGCGGACCGCGCTCGTAGAACGGATAGTGCTCTCCTATAGCGATCGCCGCCCTTAAACTCCTCTATTGCACCGGCAGCAAAGTGCTGTGCTCCTAATACACCTTCCTTACTAGGATATAGAAGACGGCGCTGCTATACCCTATGCCGCCCGAGCCCTATACGCGGCGCTCCCCGCGCTCTATTAGACTCTACCGTAGCTGCTCTATACGTGGTAGGTATATTGTAAGACTCGCGAGGCGCATACTTAATAGCCACGTCTTGCTAGAGTTTTACCGCAACTGCGTTAAACGCTATCTGCTCCTATGCCTATCCCGCTCTACGAGCTACGGCATGTCGAGTATTATGCCCGCGTCGCTCGGGTCGTTAATATTAATAATAACGTCCTTAACGAGCGGGAATAGGTAGCCTAGCCCCTCGGCGTAGCCGAGTCGCCCGTTTTACGGTAGGTCCACCGCTAAGGAATAGGCCGAGGGCAGCGCTGTTAGCGAAAACAAAGGGCCTAGAGCATATTACCTCCAACGTAGGCACGAAGAGCCTCGGGCTAACGGAGACGAGAGACGTCGCGGTAGAAGCGTCGGAGGTTTAATACTCTAGGAAGAAGGCGCAACGACGTAGTAGGTAGATAGTAGGCCTAACGACCTAGTCGAAGATTCGGAGGAGAATGCCCTAAGGGAGCTCTTCTAGGCTATAGTAGGTTAATTAATCGGTGTTGCTCTTATACGTGCATAATCGTAGTACGTACGGAGACCACTACGGGCTACGGGCCAGGGCGTTTCGATAGGCGGTAATCGTCGCGCTCCCATAGGCGGTTCGTAGGATAGATGCGGGTCCGGCGTATAAGGCATCGCGTTCGGCGGGACCGATAACCTTTGGTTTCAAAGGCGTAGGCGGGCCCAAGTCGGACGTAAAGATAGATCCGATAATGCTAAGCGGGGTTGTTCTCTCTATACCGTCTATCTATACTCGGATTAGTATAGTAGCGAGTGCGGGTAATGTTAATATGCGTACTACGTATAGAGAAAGTTTTCGGATCGGTAGGGGTAGTAGATATAGAAATTATGTAGGGCTTATAAGGTAGAGCAAGGACGTTTCATATAAAGAGACACTCTGGCTTCCGTATAAGCGCGGTAATTAATCCAAATCCACGTCGCATTTACCTCGGTCGACACTTTACGTCCTCCGGCGGACGGTAGCTTAGTACGGCACTAAGCCTAGTCCCGATAACGCCTTACGTAATATATATTTGCGGTGCTAGCTAGCCCGGCAAACTAGCGAGTATAGTACTTATAACACCGAGCAGCGACGCGTCGTATACTCTATAGCTTCGACATAGAATCGACTCGACATTTCGGCTAGTTCGGCTCCTACATATCGGGCGGCAAGCTGTTCGCGATTTGCTACTACAAAATCCTATGCTAAGCCCGCACCGATCCTCTCTATTGCTAAGATAGCATCGATCCTCTATCCGCCCCGAACTATTACCTAACGCCGCGCCTAGTAGTTCCGGTAATCCTCCCGATGTCTCCGCGTAACGAAATGTGTCTTATACAGCACTTATTCGAGTGTGTCTCTCCCCGGCTCTCTCGAACCCGCTGTCCTTCCAATCCCTAGCAGTATACCGACTTGTCCTCCGGCTAAATCCCCCCTCCCTCCCCTAGATAGCGCTTCCTATACGGTATCGGCGCTTCCGGTCGACTCTCGACACTCGGCGTGCCTCTTATAGTGTTTGTTAATATCCGGCTAACGCTTGAAGTTCCGACCGTAGGCCTTATACGGATAGAAGTATAGCTATAGGTGGACTCGGACGTGTAACGTAAGGTAATCGCGCTTCTTCGTGGTCTTGCTATAGGTGTCCTATTAACATATGAGGTTAAGGTTGTTAGTACTCGCTCGACCGACGTGCTAAGCGCAAATATAGTCGTAGAGTAGCTCTCTACTATAGTATCGATTGCCGTAGTCCTTCTATATATATACTACGTCGTCTCCGATCGGGCTCGGCGAGGTAGAGTCCGTCGATCGTACGGAGGCCGACGGCGTAGGTGCGCCTAGTATAACTAGGTCGTTAGCCGCCGCCTCGAAATGCGCCTCGAGTAAGTCCATAAGTAGGTGGTCGGGGGATGTTAGTTAAGGCGGAGCTTCGAATAGCCCTAATATTGTCTTCGTAGGTCTACGGATAGTTTGTTAGTTGCCGGTTACTATCGCACACATAGGTAGGTAGCAATTAACAAATATAGCCGGTCGTAGAGTTTAAGAGGGCGTTTGCTTCCGACGCGTAACGGAATCGCGGCGATAGTTACCCGAGTAGCGCCCCACTCGGCTGCCCCTCGTAAACATAACCCCGTCTCTAGAACTTGTAACACTTAATGCCTAGGGTAACTCGTTGCTATGCTACCGTACTTCGCGGATGTTACCTTTCGCGATAGGTACGGCACTCTATCTTAACATCCTATAGCATGTAACGTAAGCACCGACCATAGCAAACTATAAGCGCTAAACCCGACATAGCCTTAGAGGCCCCTCCGATGTCGCTCGACCCTATTCCTCCTATATACGAATTTACACCGGAATCGAGTATAGCGCTAGTCGCCTTCGACTCCCCCGCGTACGAGGTCCCCGAAGCCGGCGGCTATCGCGAGCGTACGGCGGTGGACCCCCTATCCGCTCGACCTTCTCTCTAGACGGTGCTCGACCGTACGGAATATAACACCCGCTCTAGCGTTATCGACGAAGTCGCCGTAATCGGTAGGACGTAAACTATATTATCCAGGTACTTAATCGTAATTTCGTAGCTCCGCCGTACTACCGAACTAACGTATAGACAGTACGCTATCTCGAGACCTTACGTATGTCCGTCGAGGAGGAACCGGCGGGTCCGATCCCAAGTACGTCGCCTATCTAGCACTATTACGCCGCTATACGGTAGCAACCGCCGTCGCTCCGCGTCGAGTGCTCGTCCGCCGCCCTACTAATGCCTACGGCAGTCCGTTATTCTATAAGCTACGGGAGTGGACCTGGATCGGGGCTACGTACACTTAGGTGCCTCCCTCCGATTTGCCTACCCTAGACGAGGGTTAGAGCGTAAAACTATCCTCTTTAACCCCGGTTTCTATAGCGGCGACGGCGTCGTGTCGTCTCTTAATATAGGAGTGGGAGGACATCCTCGATACGGACGACTATATTATAGCGTAGTGGACGGCCTATCGGGTAGACGAGCGCCGTCGGAGTAAGTTAGAACACTAGGCGATCGACAACATAGTATAGGGTCGGATCGCAATAATGTCTTTAAGGGGTTAACTCCGAAGTCTACTCGGTCCCGCGAGGAGAGAAGATTCCCACTTCGAAGGGGATTAGATTATGCGGCTTAGACGGGACCCTTCCGTAGTCTTTCTACTACGGGCGAGAGATTACATCCTTAAGCGCATTTCACGTTGGAAGCGAGTGAGTATAGACGTTCGCTTGGATCTATTATTGTCCGAATATTGCAAGCTAGATCGTTATATTGCCGGCAGGTAAGGACAGTCGTCCGTCTACTAGCTTAGCTACGTAGCCGAATCGAACGAGCTATACCGTGTTACTGCTTCTCCTGTCCCCTCGTGTAACTATAGCATTCGATGCCGTAGGGTGCTTCGTCTCTTCCCATTACGCTCGATGCATATTATTAGTTTAATCGGACCCGGCCCCGCCTTCGCTTAGGGATCGGGGTAAAGTACGGGTAAGGAACCGAAGGTAGAAGGCACGCTATAACGACCATATCCCGACTTATCTCCTATACTAGTAACACTATCTTCGCCGAGGCGCGCGCCCCGTTCGGACCGCGTAAGACCGGGTAGCGGTAGCTTCTCTCTAACGTCGAGGTCGCTTGTATTAACCGTAGATACCTAACCCGTTATATCCTATAGT
Source organism: Zymoseptoria crescenta (assembly GCA_026122155.1). Classification (NCBI taxonomy): domain Eukaryota; kingdom Fungi; phylum Ascomycota; class Dothideomycetes; order Mycosphaerellales; family Mycosphaerellaceae; genus Zymoseptoria; species Zymoseptoria crescenta. The sequence goes on along the minus strand of JALRMM010000137.1, from coordinate 20,913 downwards.
CGTTGTTATCCCACCCCCGCGAGGATCTATATCTTAACGACAAACCCCTATGCGCCCTAAGAAAGTCCCTAGGTCGGATTCCTACCGGGGTAATACGGCCGGGTTAGTCGGTGTAACTCCTATCGCTACGCATATAGGTAGCCCTAACCCTACCTAATAGATAGCACATACACGCGTTCTTACGGGGGAGAGGGGAGCAAGACGGTCTCGCGCGTCGAAGTTTAACGTAAGCGCTCTAGTATCGCCGCTAGCTCCCTATATATTCGTATGTACGCGTAGTGTTTGTCCCTACGGTAGTATATCGCGCCTTTGTCGTAAAGGGTGCCCGTCCTGGTTTTAGTACCGTGCTAAGACTATATAACCGGACATGAAGTTTCTTTAACGGTCGCTACTATAGGAACGCTAGGCCACCCACCTGCCGCATCTAAGTCTTAACCCACATCCTCTACTTACCGTGTTCCGTCTCTAGATATTACTACGTATATTATTAGCGAACCGGCTCGCGTAGAAACCCTCGATCGTTACCCGCGCTTGCCTCGGCGGTAAGTCTAGCATCGTATAGCAACCCATACGCGGAGCCCGTAGAAGCTAACTGCGTCCTCCCTAGCACTACGCTCTTTACTCCTCCCTCCTATTATAGCAGTGTACGACTCTTAGGTCGAGCCGGTCGCTATAACGCCGGTCCGGACCCGACCCTCCTTACCGCGCTATCCCCTACGACGGTCGAGTATAGCTGCCGATTCGGACGAGTCTAATAGACTAACTATTCCCACGGCTAGCGTACTTGGTCCCGCCTAGGCTTACGCACCGATTCCATTCCCTACCGACATCGAAGATAAGGACCGCAATAGTACGGTAGACACCGCATACGCGGCGTTAATAGAGATGCGCTACCTAATAGGGCTTCAACCTATCCCGGCTCGTCTATCTCGAGGAGATACGATCGCGCGACGTCGATCGGACGCAACGTGTGTGCCCGGACTAACATCTATATCGTGCTACGGACAAGAGCACGCCGCCGTCCTCTATACGCGGCAAGCTACTATATACGGGAGCCTAGCGACGTCGGGGGCTATCCGATACCTCGCCTTAATACCGGCATCGCCCGACTCCCTATTATCCTTATCGTGCCTCGATACGTCCGCCGGCACGAAACTAGACTAATTAATTACAATTATGCCGATCCGTAAGGCGCGAGGTAATGTTAAGCCGACGAACCGAGGGACATCTAGTACTACGACGTAATGGCCACCGGGTCGCATTCCCGTCGAGATCTTTAACCTGATCGTTGCTAGCGTCCCGCGAGATGCTGCTAAGTCGCTAAGGCTCGTTAACAAAGAGTTCGAGGCTAAGGTATTACGGCGGGTCTTTCGTACGTCCGTCGCCGCTTTCGATAGCGAACTCTACGATGTCGTCGACACTTACCCGGATGCTCCCGATCCACACTTAGTACGTCTCGGCGGGTAGATCGGCAGTATCTACGTCTCGAGTCGGGGCGACTATAGCGAGGATCGACTACCACGGCGATCGAGTAGTAGCGAGACAGCCGCGACTACCGTCGTTAGGCCGCGTAGTCTTTATATGTTCGAAGGGTTTAGACCTTATATCTAGCGCTTTAGTATAACCTTTAAGGTCCTCGAGGAACAGCTGTCCAGCGTCGCCGTTAGACATAACTTCGCCCGCCTATAGTCTTATTTCGGCTCCTATAACTAGCTATTTAAGCACTACCCGCGATTCGCCGGGCGATCCGATCTAGAGTAGACCGCCGACGATCGGTTGCGTATAAGAGACGGGTTCGCCCAATTGCATAAGCTATAGGATCTCGCCCTGTCCCTTAACAGCGGCCTTGGCTAGCTACATAGACCCGACAGGTCTGTCTATAGTCGTCTCTTCCCGCGCCGGGAGTCTATCTTTAACGCCCCCGTTACGTCGAACGACTCTCCGCGGGATTAGTATCGCGGACTGTAGGATGCTATCCAATCTTACTACCGCGGCATAGATCGTCCCGGCGATATTAGAGAGGTGTCTCTCGTTCGTCGGACCCTCCCTAACCTCGCCTATCCCACCGAGCTTCCCGGGATTAAGGACATAGCCTAGGCCGATACCGCTATATAGTCGTTAGATCCCGCTGTTGTATCTACGCCGACGTACTTTCGGGGTGCTACTACTCCCCACCTCGATCGATACGGGGTCGTGGACGTTACGTTTAGCGACCTTAGCTCCGCCTCCCGATCCGATTACCCGACTCTACTGCCGGCATACCTACGAAAGGAACAGAAGGAGTAGCTACTCTAGACTAAGTGGGCATAGCGGGCGTTCTTAGAGAGCTATATGCTCGCCGTTATCGATAATCGCGACCGATTCTCGACGGTAAAGACGCTAAAGATCGTAAAGGTGTCTAGTAGACTTCTCCCCCTCCTCGCCCGTAAGTCTTTCTGGGCCGCCCTGCCCTACCTCCAAGATATAACGGTCCTCGTAGAGGCCGATTAGCGGACGGTCGATAGGGACGAGATAGGCGCTACGTCGCTCCTACCGTAAAACCCCTCTATAGCCGGTTTCGCCTTCGCCGAGGACATCCTCTATAGCAGGATCCGTCCTCGCGCTAGCATCGCTACGCTTACTATCGGCTAGTATAGTAGAGGCGAGCATACGGCTAGCGTTTTCGCGCGTAACTGCTATATCCTTCCCGCTCCCCTTATCCGCCGTTATATCTCTCCGCTATCTCCCGCCGCGCTCGTGTTCCCCTACGTTAAGTACCTTACGCTAAAAAACTGCTGGATTTACCCGGAGGTGTTATAGACGCTTATCCGCGACCACGCCGACGCGGCTCTAGAAACCCTAACGCTCGAATCCGTCTCGCTCCCTACGCGGCGACGGCTAATTTTGGGACTACCGCAGCCTCCGTCGACGGCCTAACTATAGGCGACAACAATACAGTCTCTACCCACGACTACGGTTTCAGCGGCTTAAGCGACGCTATTATCGACCCCTAACCCCCTCGCTTACCCGGCGCTAGCTACGACGAACCCGATAGTCGGAGCTTAGCCTCTATTCTACGCCGGCCTACCTAGTCTAAGCCTTAACCCGTCCGCGTTCGGCAACTACCCCACGACCTACGTTGCTCTCTTAGGTCCACCCCGCCTTAATGGATTTTGGGAAGAGATCCTCCGTCTTGTCTCGCCGGGGCCTACCTTAGCGGGTTATGTCTCCTCGCGAACTTCGTATAGGCTACCGGGCACTATGCCCCCCCCGACACGTCTTCGCTCTATTACGTTAAAGTCGTACGGCTACGTTTAACTCGGCAACTCGGTTAGCCTTGATCCTGCCGCCGTAATAAGGCTTTCGCCTTAGTTTCGTGCGCGTCGGTGCGCTATAATACCTATTATACTACATCGCCGTAACCCTTCGATAGGGAAGATCGTATAGCATATTCCGCGCTACGAACTCGACGTATTGTTATCCGTGTAGGGAATGCGGGAGGGCTGGGACGACGAAGCTCTCGCGGCCGAGGTCGAGTACGATAGCCTATTAAAGGGCGGGACGGGGAGGATTAGTAGAGTTATCTCCGGTAGGGTTTATAGCACTAGTACCGGGGAGTAGCTGCGAGCCGGGTAGCTAGATGCGATGAATTCGTTCGGGGCATTACGGCTATTATAATAGCGTGTACTTCTACTTTAATGGATTTACGCGCTTTCTCTAGAGACGCCCCGCGGCGATAGTGTACCCTATTAAGGATATCCCGGTCGTAGCATTAGGCTTCCTACAAGTTCGAGGGCTCGACACTCGCACAATGTTCTAAGCATCCGGCATTACTATCCGGCATTAGCATTTAGTATCGGCATCTAGAGCTAGCCCCACTACGGCCTATTATTAAGCACGGCTACAAAACATTTGCCCAGCACACGCGCTAGCGTCTAATATCTCCTTTACCCGCGCCGAAACTTCCGGTAGTCTTATCTAGGAAAGGGCGGTCTTCGCGTCTATACCCCCGCCTCCCGCGTCTACGTAATAGCCTCGTCGGGAATGCGCTAATGCTTCCACCTTATCGTGTCCCGACCATACACGTTAGGCGCCCAGAAAGTATAGGTGCGATTGTTAAGCAATCTAGACAGTCGCTACGGACTCCAAATTCTACCGCCTAAGCTCCTAATCGATATTATTAACCTTCGTAGCCTAGCCGCCCGGTAAAGCCTTCTCTGGCGCAAAATAGCTCCATCGACCTCCTATTAGTCCTAAAGACCCGGAGAACCGTATATGCCGCCGCTCAAATCGCTCTCGCTAGCTACGCAAAAGTTATCCGTAGCCTCCCTAACCTCGAGGAGAATCGTTATAGAGAATAAGGACGGTATTGCGTCTAGGGTGCCCGGCGAAATTATACTCAGCTGTTCCGATACCGATGTTAGCGTCCTCCTCGACAAGCCGCATAGATCTCCACCGCGGATACGCATTATATATGTCTAAGGCGCTACTATTATACCCGGGCGGTACGTAGGACCTCTAATTGGATTTCTTCCGGCTTCGGGAAACTCCACATACTACACGGAAAGCTGGCTATAAAGTCGTCCCGCTCGTATCTTAACGATCGACTTACTATGCTACCGGTAGCTCGATTTAAGGGTAGCTCCGCGTAGCATAGGGGCCCCTCCCTACTGCCCGCGCTCTTTATTCGACACGTATAGCCGATACACGTGCTTATAAAGAGAGGTTCGTATACGGCAGTCGTAGGGTCCGGCACTTATTGCATCTACACCCGAGTGCGCTAGGTGAGCTCTCGGCGCGGACGGTCCGGGTCTTACATTTCATTATTACTAGCCTCGGTGTATACTGTAATCCGACATTAAAGGAACAAACATACCGGGCCTAGGTCGAATAAAGATAGCGATACCGATTATCCGTCCGGAGACGGCCTTCTACGTATTATACGAACTACATTCTATATCCTTATCCCCCATCCCCTATAACTCTTAACTGCGGACACGAATCGCCGAACCCCGGGCACCCTATATATAATAAGTCTAAAGACGAATCGGCCCCGTACTACGTATACTCCGAAAGAACGTACGCTAAAGAGGAGGCGTCGTAATCCCCCTCGTAACTAGGAGGACGACGTGGTGGTAATTTCCTCCGACGACGATGCCGGCGCTTAATCGGCTACAAATATACCCTTACCGTTACGCGTTGCTCCTAGGGGATCGAGTCGCGATAGAACAGTACTCTCCGATAGGGTTAGAAGCCCTACTAACTATAACCCGGCCTCGATACCGGCCGATAGATCGGGGCGCGCACTAATTAAAAGGACAACCGTAGAGATAATCGAGGTCTCTAACGACGAGGATACGGAACTGCTATTTGTTGCCGTACCGACCCGTAAGGCGGTCGCGATGCGTATAACCCAATAGTTTAACTAACCGCGATGCACTATTATTTCGGACGAGCTAAAGGGCTTGGCCGTGGGCCCGATACCGAGCGAGCTACGGGAGATTATCGATCGCGCTACCTAAGACACAGTGGGCGTTACACTTCCTATAGGTATAGATATCGGATCCATACGTAGGCTCGTCTCTACTAGTGCCGTTATGTAGGAACGTTGCTTAAACGACGTTGCCGTAGAAGGACTACTCGACCTCGTCTACGATTACGTTAACAATAAAACGGCCTTCCGTACCGGGGCGATAGCGATCGACGCGCCGTTCGCGGGCGTAATTTCCACCCTATTTATAACGTAGTGCTTTAGAGCATTAGGTTTTCTAGCAGGTCGACGAGGCTCTCGAGTTGCTCCTTTCGAAAGTCCCAAATGCTTCGAAGATGTTCTCGACGCCGTAAAGCCGATACTTCGAGCTCTTCGTCGGTAGGTGCCGGGGACCGGTTTTAGTAGCCTCGAATACGTCTTCCTTCCGGTCTAAATTAGTAGGCATTAGATACTCGCGGTAATCTACCCGCGCGAGAAAGAATAGTGCGTTTGGAATAGCATTTAGGGTTAACGGGACGACGACTTTAGATACTACGTACTATGTCCTTTTATACGGGCAGCTACGAATTAGGATCGGATCGACGAGTAGTAGGCTCGAGACCGGCGGCGGGTGCACGACGATATCTATTAGGACAACGCTATTAATTGCGGGGTTATCGTAATCCTCAACGCTATATTAGTTATGCTTATGGGCGGCTAGCCGCCGGTTGCTCGGCGGCACATTGCTATTCGTCCCGCTAATATGCCGGTATACCGTAGGCGCATCGCTACCGCCTTAGTAAACAGGAGATTGGACTAGTACATAAGCCTTTAGTAGCTATGAAGGTCGCTAGTCGACGAACTGGAATACGCTATGCGACGACATCGATACATAGTTAATCTATCCTACGATGCGGGCTTCGCCGAGTTATATCGAGCACCGCTAGATCCACGCCCCTTATTACGATTACTCCGGGACCCTGTCCGCCGTATACAACATTTGCCCTTCGCGATAGTTTGCTCGTGGGCGCCAACTTATAAGACCTAATCTATTCCTCGTGCATAAATCCATCGTTCTAGACATCCGACTAACTTCATTGTACTTAAGTGCATTTTAGACCGCTATCGGAGGTCTTACTAAAGAGCCGTATATCCTTGGGAGCGAGGGTAGTATAGATACGGGAAGTCTAGGACCGTAACTACTCCCTTCTCGCGTCCGATTCCTAGCGTGCTTATACTACCTACGACCGCTATAGTGGAGGCATTTAGCACACAGTTCCGATAGCGAACATAGTAGAGAGAGGCGACGGCGCGTTGTAGCAGTATAGCGCCGAAGGTAAGCGAGGACGTAATCGACGGCTCTAATTAGATTAACGTACATGTCGGGGCTATAGTTGGAGACCTTACCGTCGGTCGCGAAGGAGAGATGTCGGGGTTTCGTAGGCTACCTACGCACTAGATCTGGTTATAGGCGCCGGGCCGTATATAGGAGAGTGCGTAGAAGGCCTATATAAGCGAAGGGTATAGGCACGTAGGGCTATAGAACCTTCGGGCGGTCGATAAACCTATCGGCGGTAGGGATGCGTAGCGATCGGGGGTAGTCGGCGGTACGCCTCTTAGCTAGTAGTGAATTCCAAATTGCGATATCTTGCGTATATAGGTAAAGTGGAGGACGAGCAACGTAGTCGTTATTAGCGTTTTGCACTACGCTAAGCTTAGTATCCGGGGTCGACGAGCCTAACCCTAGTGTCGTACTAAGCTAGGACGGAATTACGTCCGACGCAAACGTAGCGTAATGTTACTTGTACACTCGCGTCTCCCTTTCGGTTTCCTATCCTCTACTTCTTCTCCGGCCCAACACTACAATATAGAGCATCGACTCTACAGCCCCCTTACGAGCGCTATAGCTACAATTCTCCCTAGCTACCGGATTACGCCGATTACGCCTACGTGCAGTAGTAGTCCGACGAACTCCTAGCTTAGTACAGCATAGCATAGCGTCTCTATAGAGCGTCGCTAACCCGAGTCTTGAGCAGCAAAAATCCCAGCGAAGCTTAATAGCCGTTAGCGCAGCCTCGAGATTCTCGTTAGCGAGCTATATTGTATCCACCGTGCGTCGCGGACCTATGTAGAAGCTATCGACAACGGCAGGATCGCGAGTTCCGTTATAAGCTCCCCCCACGCCGCCCTTAGCATCTCTTACCTCCTAGGCACCGCACCTACTAGCACCGCTTATCGCCGCGGCATTGCCGTATTTATTACCGACATTAGGAGTCTACGGGGCACATCTATAGGGGGAACATTGTTGCAACCGCACCGACTATACGAGTTAGTACCGGGAACGGTCGTCGAGTTCGATCGTAGGGGACATACGGCTAGTACGTAGACGTTCGCAATTATCCCCTAACCGTGCTACCTCTAACACTCGGAACCGCCTAGGCAAGCATCCCGCGATAACCCTTACCCTTAGCGACCGGCGAGACTGGACCGTTAAGCGAATATCCCGAGACAAGTCTATATAAGTAGCCGTACCACGCCGGCTATGCATTCCTTATAGTTCCGACCGAGTAGACTAGGTACCTATCCGGACGGACGTGGATTTAACGCGGACCTTAGGTAAGTAGGTAATCGAAACCGACGGCGTATGTTAGATATGCCTAGAACCGGCCTCGGGCGCTTCTATATATTACGTCTATATGCAATACGGCGGCGTCTTACATCTGTCGTGCTTTAACTAATACCGGATCTAGAAGGACATTAATCCCGTCTACGGTAGCGACGACGAGCGCGACGTGCTAAACCTTCCGTACGTATACTGCCGGTATATCGTGAAGTCCGTATCGAGGACTCGCCGGGGGGTAAAGGAATAGGATCGCCGGCGGCGAGAGATAGAGAGATCCGATAGGATCTTCGCCTAGTTCCTCGCCCGGATTTCCACGTAGTATCGGCACGCTAAATTTGCGAAGGAACGCGTAGGGAGTGAGGACGGAGGTTGTGTGTATATATTACCGGAGTACGAGGCCTTATAGCCCGCTCGCCCCTATATCGAGGAAAGCGCTCGTTGCTCTACCTCGACCGCGTAGTAGCGTAATCCGGCGACGGGAGGACTATACTATAGCGCGCTAAGAGTGTAGTGCGGTAGTTAGACTAATCTCGCTATGCTGCTACATCTGGCGACCTAGTGCAATATTAGTTAGCATACGATACTACGTACATCGCCCGCCGCTTGTTTTATTAGGATGTCTCCCTAGTTACACAACTCCCTACTTCCGCTCGATCGTACTATCTCTCCTCGAGTCGCTGTACACTCCTGTTTGCCGAGCTAGTAGCCTTTTAAATGTTAGTTATAGTGTGCATGTCCCGACGGGATTGCCGTACCTCGGCATTATAGTAAAGCCGGGGTTCTAATTAAAACCCTCGGTCGCGCCGCCGCCCCCGTTTTACCACCGCTTTAGCTATAGTTCGACCAGGCTCGGCGCGTAGTATGTGGCTACGTAAGCTCGACGGAGTCCAAGTTACTGTGCTACTACTATCCTAGAGCGCCGGTCCCGAAAACCGGAGCACGATCGTGCTCGCCGTCCTACTACCTCTCTTCTCTACTACGACGTCGGAATCGCTAGTTAGCCGAAGTGAGCCTCGAAGGGTCTTCTTATTCCAGTTAGCGACATGAGATGTCCTTCCAGAATTACTACGTCGGGCTAACATATCGGAGGGAGGACGTTGTCCTCGACGGCCGTCCCGATAATTAATACGAGGAATTATCCCTAGACTCCGGTATGTATAATCTATTGGGGCATCGGGTTGGTAGAGGCCATTCAATCGTGCTACCGGCCGCAGGTTGCCTTGTTTATGCACCGTCCAGTGCCCGGAGTCTCTACCTAAACTCCTACGGTTGCTTACTTATTACACTAACGCCGACGAACGTAAGTCTATCTACTTCTATACCGCCGAGTTTATATTATTCTGGCTGCAATGTGGCCCGTAACTAGCGATCTTACCGAATACACTTCAAGTTCCGGGTTAGGTTGGGCCTACTTACGTGCTCGCGGTAGGGCGATATAAGATTATTCCTATAGGCTCGACTCTTGGATATTAAGACTGGTCTATCACTCCAGATCCATAGGGTTACATTTGTTTCCCTACCTCCTATAAACCTATTCGTGTAGTAGAAGACGGGCATATTATCTTCCCTACTCTTATACTTTATTGTATTACTCGGGCGACTACGATGCTACTGGAAATTGGTAGCTGTTCTTCCCGGGAGTCCGAGTGAATGTCTTTCCAGCGTCGTACCTTCGCTTGGACGTAGCGCCGCCCTGCGTCTATCTAACGTCGTTTATGCTAGGGCGTCGATTCCTCCGTAGCCCCGCAATCCTATAGCTAGGCGTAGTATATACGGAGATTTACCTCCGCTCGGCATAGGGACGCCGGAACTCTCGATCTATAGTAGGACCTCCCGGCCTCTTCGCTGCGTAGTATAGTCTCGGTTCCAGTCGTCCCTCCTACGGCGTAAGCTTTCTCTCCTTACGGATCGTTAAAGTCGAGTACATCTACGGCGGGGCCCGTCGTGCGTCTGGGTCGCATAATAGCATGCCTTTGTGTTACCTACTAACGCTAAAATAAGATTGACCCCGTCCGTACGGTACGGAATGCTAGCGCTAGGGTAACGCATAAAGCCTCTTAGCTACTCCCGTAGGGCGCAGGAACGTCGCGAGACTTATATAACCCTTCCTCGCCGATTAAAGCGATATAAAACGATATACGGAAGCAGTGCGCTAGCGCCGTGTATTTCGTCGCACGGACGGGCTCTCGCATTGCCGCGTAGCGTGTAAGACGGCGGGTCGAACGCGTAGTCCTCTAGCATATATAGCCTCCTCGACGGGTCGCGAACTCCTACCTAACTAAACAATTCCGTCCGCAACGTACGCGATCTTTGCCCGTCCTAAGAGCAGGATTGCGTCCTATATAGAGTGTATGCCTAAACAAGACAGAGTCGGGTCGACATAGCGATGCCGGAGTTATCTTCTCGTCCGTAGGTATGTGTATACGACCTCCCGGTTTTGCTCCGACGTTTCCCTCGCGTACGTAGGCTTATAGCGGTTTAGTCGACGGTCCTTAAGGAGGATAGTTCGCATTCGACGAGGCGGTCCCCCGAACACTCCTATGCGCGAGGACTTCCGTACGGGAACGGTTAGGAAACGAGGTGTCGCGGTTCCTCGGAGGTAGAGCTCTTTCCGTCCCGGTCGGACGAAAGGGCGGAAGAAGAACGAGCGAAGACACTAGTTATACGGTTGGGAATAGAGAGGGACTATAACCTAGCCGATTAGTGTGTCTCTAGTCTCGCGACCAATTTCGTGCCGACCGCGGGTTCTAATCGCATTCTTATAATAATAGACCCGATCGCTATAACATACTACGGACTATTCCACGGCGTATTATTTCTGGCCGCTATACTACGTAGCACTATAGAACCCGACTATTAGGTTATGTAGACGGCGCGGCAACGGTCTAAGGGAAGCAAGGCACATTAGATGTTAATTGCCGACATCGATCGTACGGTAAGGTCCGGAAGCCGAACGCCTAACGGCGTAATTATAGTATAGTCGCTCGTACTTTTCCTCTAGTCTATCTATAGTAGTAATCTCCGGGGCAGTAGCCGGGTGCGTAGTCGCCCGCTCTTAATCTTACAGCGTTATGCTAATTATATAGTTTTATCTCGACGGTATAAAGCGTATAGCCGCGGAGACTATCGACTTTGCGTCCGCGTCGGCAACGGACGTCCAGATCCGCGAGTTTATCCTTTATTATAACTATTGTGCTTCGTTTACGTCCTCTGCTAGTCCCTTCGACTCCTCTTTCCTAACGCTAAAGTCCTCTATACCGGCCCCTCGGAACGGTAGTGCCGCTACCCGCGAACTTTATCGGCGTTTCCGACGGCCTATTCGACTAGCTCCCGCGTATAAGGACCTTGCGCGACAACTTCCGTGCCCTCCGCACTAAGATAGGTAGCCTAGTAGTCGACGAGACCCTAGTTAGAGAGGCTCGCTCGATTAATCTCGCCCTACGCGATTGGAAATATCCTATGGAGCCTAACGAACCTCGTTACTCTACCACACTTTTATATCGTCACTGCATTTGGATTCATCTCTACCGCACTACTAGTATCTCTCGCCCTCTACCTCGGCTTACGTAAGCCGTCGATAAGGGCCTCGAGTATCTTCGAAGGGTACCGCAGTTAATAAAGGGTTTACTCCTTCTACCTGTTTTTATTATCGGCTGCTCGGCCTGGGAGCCTTACTAACGTGCACGGGTGGCAGCCCTACTATCGGATCTATAGAGCTGGAAGCATCGGATAAATATCGGGCACGTACGGAGGGTCGTCGGCGAGCTCTAGACCAAGATAGACTCCGGCGATAAGACGGCTAGTTGGGACTAGGAGCGGATCGTAAGCGCGTAGAAGTAGGAGCTTATCGTTGCTTAGTGTGTTAGACAGACCGCCTCCCCGAGCACGATACCTAGAAGTAGACGTTCGGGCTAAGTGCCCCCGCCGTCGCGGCGAGCACACGGGAGACGGCGACGAATACGTTGCTAAGAGAGATAGAGTAGCAGATTAATCGAACAAGAGCGAAGGCCTTCGAGTCCGACGGGGCGCTTAGCGAATAGATCGTCTAAGGCACGGGCAATGTAAGATGTTTCGAACTATTTCGTAAAGTTTTGTCTAAGTAAGCAAGTACGTCCGGGATTAACGTCCATCCCTTCTAACACAAAGTTGTCCCGTACGCTCGTAGGCGCTACATAGGATGCTTCCTTCCGTTGTCGGTCGCGATATGCTATATGCCTTCTATAGTGTCGTTTTAGGTGCCACCTATCGTAGTCTAATCCTCTTGTTATTCGTTATAATCTCTCCTCGCCGACCCGTAGATTAGGCCTTCCCCGGCGCCCTAGGCCCCGATTTGCACGAGGTCCGCCTTAGTACTCGTCGTCTATACGCTAATCTCCGTCTAGGTCGGTCTCGCTAGCACTACCTTCGCCGTTACTATATAGCAAATTGTCGGTCTCTTCGCCGTCGTCGTTCGTTTGCTCTTGTCCGACACCCAGGCCTCCTTTACTACCGTCTATAGCACCCGTCGTAATCGCCGAGCGGGAATTGCCGCGTAGTATAGGTCCGAACAGCTTACGACTAGCGTCCTTCGCTTCGTCCTCGAGCTAACCGGGGCTGTCTATTAATTCGAGAATCTCGTAGAGGGTCGAGCTCTCGATGTCGGTGTCTGTTATACTCTCTACCCTTAGCTACGCCCGACGGGGCTCTTACTCGACTAGTGGGCGCATAAGGTAGTTATAGACGTTGTCCAAGTGTTGCTAATATAACTCGAAGTTAGTAGCGATCTTCCTCGCGATAGTCCTTACCTCCGCGATGTTAAGCCCCTTTATAAAGTCGTCCTTATCGATCTAGAGGTAAAGAACGCCTATGCCGAGGACGTTCTCTATAGCGAGTGCTCTAAGGCTACGCTTAAGGTCGCTCTCGAACATTCGATAGTTTTCGCGGAACCTATCGACGGGTATCTCGCTTAGGTCGCCGAGGAGCTCGGCGCCGACGATAACTACCGAGACGTAACTTATAGTCTGGTTCCATCCGTAGTCGTCCCTACCGTCGGCGATAATATCCGGGACGTCGATGCCCCTACCTAGAAGCTCGGTACGCACCTCCTCCGTTACGGCGAGCTAATTCTTCCGCGCCTCTATATCCGTTACGAGACGGTCGGCTAGGGTGGATACGCTTAAGGCGAAGCCGTAGTATACGATAGGACGAGCGAGCCGGCCGACCTAGGTGTGGACTTTAACGGCTACTAATTCGTCCACCCGACCGAGCACGATAGTAAGCTCGCCTAGCATGCGCTTATTAGCGACGCGAGTAAGAGCTCCGACACGGGCCCGTCTAGGTTCCTCCATAACGGCGCGATCGAACGAGGAGACCACGTAGGCTACGTTACGAAGGCGCTTAAACGAGTCGACGGAGAAGAGCTTACGTAGGGTCTTGAAGACTTCTTCGACGACGTCTCTAGTGTATCGACCCGACCCGAACGGTCTGGCGACCGCGTCGGCGACTCGTTCGAAGGTGTTGCTGTTATCTAGGTCCACTATCGATAAGGTGCTCTTAACTTTAACCCTACGACGGATACGGACGATCTTACCTCCCGTAACGTTCTATTCGGTGTGTTAGCCGGTTCACATAGATAATTTACGGTCCAGTTCGTATGCTACCTACCGACTTTATTACGATGCCCTTAAGCGAGATGCTCGTGCTCGTGTCCTTACCCTTTAGCGTAACTCGCGACGCCTTAATTCCCGGGCCGAATTCCTCGTCGGGGTGCGCCTTCCTTATAATCTTAAGCGCACGATTGTACGACTCGATCTATGCTTAAAGGATAGCGCGCGCGGGACCCGTATCGGAGCTCGGCACACTATCGAAGTAGTAGTTATTCGTTAAGCGGAGCTATATAACATCGTTAGCGAGCGCCGCTTAAAGTTATCGATAGGTGTGCCTTACGTTGTTTAGGGTGGGGTTGCGCACGTATTCCACAGCATAGCGGTTGGACGAGATAGTAGTCGAAGCGCCGTCGGCTACGTTTGGAGTAGCTATGTTAGGCGGAGTAGATGCTATTCGGTCGAGGTCGATGTATAAGGATAGAGGGAAGGTCTAGTAGATAGAATGTTTATATAGCCTACTAGTAACGCGGATCGACGGGCGGGACATTCGGCGGATTATACACGGCAACTATGCATAGACGAGACCGGTATAGTAACGGCGGGAGGCGTACGTATGTTTAACGACGTTGATCTTAGGATCGTGCTAAGACACGACCGGCTCCGTAAACGACCCTGGCCTTAGCGCCGTACTAAGACGGATACGTTAGTCTATATCGTAGGTACCGCGCTCGGTATACGTCGTAGTACTAACTCGGTGGAGGCATCGTAGCGCGGGCTCTATCGGGTACTTTACGGTACTTAAGTCTAACGTCGATAGGGAAGTGGAATGTTACTATAGCTAGCCTCTGAAGTCCTACACAACGCTCCTTCCTAGCGTAATTAAAGCCGTACTAGGAGTCTATTTCGAGTGCCGACGCATCTTAGTAGTCGTCGTGGTTTATCTCCGAGTCGCCCTATTCGTCTACCGCGCTATCCTACCGCTCGACCTCTAGTCCCTCCTCGCCGTCCTCTCCCTTATCTACGCTATCTGCCCTACCGGTGTCGTCTATCTCGTTATCCTCCCCGCCGTCCTTACTATCGGACTCCCCCTAGTCCACGTCGTCCTCGTCTCCGCCTACTAGAACACGACGAACGTTGCGTAGCGTTAGTCCGTAGAATACGCCTATCCCGCGGTCGTCGTGCTACTCGATAAGTCCGGGGCTATTCTCGACGCTAAGGATCTCGTAGATGTTGGATTGCCGAATCTCGGTATTCGTTATGCTCTCTAGTCGCAAGACCTTCGTGCGAGGCGTTCCTTAGAGGATGGGTCTTATAATGTACTATTCGATGTTAGCGAACGCCCGAACGTAGGGTTTAAAGTCCGTGGCAATCTCGCGCACGATAGTCTAGAGCTTACGCTAGCCGATGTTATTCATAACGTCGATGTTGCCGATAAACGGATAGAGTGCGCCTATGCCCAGGTATATCTCCACGTAGATCGCCTTAAGACCGCGGTGGATGTCGGCTTGGAGCTCCGCTAGGTCCCTATTAAACTCGTCTAGGTTTGCGTTTCTATCTACGATTCGGTGCTAGTACGAGATAATAATGTGGGCCATATAGTCCATTGTCTCGTACTAGCCGTCGTCGTCCGCGGTGTCGGTTATAATAGCCGGAAGAACGATTCCGAGCGCTAGTAGGTATAGCCGTAGCGGTTCGATTAGCTTAAGCTACTTAGTGCGCGTAGCTATATCGACCGTAAGGCTAGTAGCTAGGTCCCGGACGCTAAGAGCGAGGTAGTAGTTAGCCTAAGGCCGTAGGTAGGACACGGACGACGTAGTCCGATCGTGAACCTTAAGCACGGACAGCTCGTCTTGCCTAATAAGGACCTACTTCAGCCCTAGGTAGTTGTCTCGCTCCGCCTACTACACGATACCCGCGATGTATCGGCGCGTGTCGTCCTCCACGATAAGGCGATCGTATAGTGTCGCGCCGGCCGCCGCGTCTCGGAGCCGTTAGAACGCCTTAGCGGCGAAGAATTCGCGTAGATAGCGGAAGACGGTCTGGACAGCTTGTCCTATATAGTTTCCGGCGTCGAAGAGTAGTACGACGGTGTCGGCGATTCGCTTGTATTCGCATTCTATGTCTAGGGGCAGGACAGCGAGGGTGCTTTTCGCATCGACCCGCCGACGGATACGCCTAAAGTCCGTAATACGAACCTCCTAACGGGAACGTTAGTCTCTGGGGGTTGCTTGCGCCGTAGGAGCTCTCGGTCTAATAGCTCGCCTACCTTGTTTATCTTAATACCCCGGATAGATATGCTCTTGCCGTCGTCCTTAGGGGTGTTCCTCCCCTTGCGGCTCGGCTTCTATACTTTAATCGGCGGACTAAACTTTATGTGCGGCTACGCCTTCTTTATTACCCTTAGACCGCGGTTGTACGATTCGGCGAATGCGGCCAGAACCTCGCTAGGCGCGTCCGGCTACGAATGCGAAATATAGTCGAAGTAGTAGTTTATAGTTAGGGCGAGCTATAGGTATCTGTTAGCAAGGTTGTTTAACTAAGGATGCGGGAGGTGCCTTACGTTTTCGATCGTCGGTTCCTTACTATAGTCCTCCCCCCGTGGATTAACGGCTAGAGTAGATGCTATAGTCGTGAACGGGATGTAAGCCTCCTATAGATAAAAAGGTGGTAGGAATCGATGCGGGCGGTGGAATGTAAGGACAACGATAGAGTACGGGGCATCTATAGTTCTCGGGATCCGGCCGGATGCCCCGGGCAACCGCGAGGGGATATGTCCGTCTAACGGCTACGCTTCGGATAAGCCGACCAGACTAACCCTAGTGTCGTACCAAGCTACGGACGGTGCTCTACCCTTCTACTCGGCTCTAGTCTTAATGCAGCATAGCACTCTACCTATAGCTTCGACAACCTTTACTATCGCGCGCAACCGCTAACTATACTCCACTATTATCGTCGCCTTCGACCGTGAATCCTTTACTACGGCACGCAGTGCCCGTGGATTTCCCTCCGTCTCCGCAAACATAGCGGACCCACTCGAAGCTATAAGGAACGCCATAGCTCTTTAATTAACCCTCGAGGAGTTTTACCGCCCCGAATACTAGTAGGAGTTCTCCGTAGGGATCGATAGGTTTTAGAAAGCTATCTAACTCGCGGCACTGGAGCGCGATAATAGAGTACTTATCGTCGGTCGAAAGAACATAGGACTTAGTCTATTAGCGACGGATAATCTCCGGCGTAAGGGTATAAAGGCCGCAACTACGTAAGTAATGCAGATGGATATACATCCAAGCTAGCTCGACGACATAACGTAAGCTCTTGTATGTGCTCTCCCATTCCCTAACGCCGTACTAACTAACGAGGAAACAAGCTAAGCGTGGGGTCGTCGGCTTCTAGGTCAAAAATCGGAAACCGAGGCCGCCGAAACTCGTACCCTTGGATAAAATCCCCTACCCGCTACGCTACACTTCGATATTGTATTCGTTATACGCCTAGGGTATAAGGTCCCGGAGGACGAGGACAAACTAATTGGACATATACTCGGCGTCGTTCGGACCGGAGGTAAGATTGTCCTCGATACTATCCTCCCTAACCCTTCGGGGATTACGGAGCCCTACCGTCTAGTTCGATGCTTCGTACGCACTCTTCCTACGATCGGAATACCCAAGGAAGACATTACTATGCACTACAAGATCCGCAGCCTTAATTAGATTAATCTCGTGGGCCAGGAAGAAGTCGATACACTCGACGAATAGCTTAACGGTATACTGGACGATAATCCCGTAACGGAGGTTAGGCGCGGCGAGATATTCTCTCGGGAAACGCCCGGAGCTACGGACCTTCGACTACGACTATAGCTAGAGGGCGAAGCGATCCGCGAGTAGGACGTTCTCGCTAGACGGTAGCCCGTAGAGGAACTAGTATATACCGATCGCGCTCGCGTGAATTATTATATACGTCGGGAGATAGCGGGTAGGCATTACGGTAAAGATCCTAATCCGATGTTGCCGTGGTACAAGACGTTTAGTAAGGTTATCGTCGTTACTAAGGACTAACCGAGATCGGATCCGCTCGTTAAGTAAGCTCGATTCCGAGCGCGCTTATAGGAACGGCGAGCTAATTAGTTAACATTCTCCCGTAGAAGTAAGGCTATAGACATACGTAGCTACCGTAAACCGGAACGTTCTAGTAAGCATCTCGCTAAGCTATACTCGGGTATGGAGAGTGCGACATAACCTTAACAATGTAATCCATCTACTAAGCTATATAACATCCTCTAGGTAGGGCTCCTCTTACATTGCCGGAGACGGCCGCTATAAAGGGTAGAGCGGAATTACGTGGAACACTCTTCGTAATCGTAGCCTTTTAACTCTGGCTATAGGTTTCTTTTCGGAGCTAGAGAGCTATGGACCATTAGTTACATAACACTAGTTATATAATCTTATCCCTCGCAACACCCCCGCATGCAATGCTTAGTAGGCTCTACGCTTTAACACATTAATTAAGAACAATATTCGTTCGCTAACACAACAGATCGTCTACCCTAGCATAGGAAAGGTGTTATCTCTACTCTCGCTACCTAATAGTTGTCGTGCGACGATCCCACGTCCGCTATAAAAGTCTAGTCCCAATAGTAAGCCCAGCGATATCCGATCTCTTAATCGCGCCGTATTCCGATAATGGGAGAAGAACTTACGCTTACGGAGCGCTACCGACGTTATAAACGTAGTACGGAAAAAAATTATAACGTAGCTCGCCGAAACGGGAAGCCGACCTTGTGACATCTCGTAATTAGTATCTACGCTAAAAACCAAAGTAGCGCGCACGACCGCGGTAAAAGGTAGCATTGTCGAGATCCGCGCCGCCGGGCTGCTTCCCTTAGCCTATACAATTGTCGAAGTAACTCCACCGATTACTATACCCGTAAGGATTCTAACTGCGTTAACTAAGACCATGGAGGGCCGTAAGGCTATAGCGAGTATATACGAGAAGGGAACGACCGAAAGTCCTAGGGTAGACGGAGTATCTGGACACTAATATTTTATTAGGATCTTAATAGAAGTCCAACGCCGTTCGACGGGCGCCGCGTAAAGAGCGGCGGAATATATAGTACTCGCCGACGATCAAATAGACAACCTGGAAAAAACTCCGCCCGCTTAGGAATAAAAGATAATAATAAGGATGCTATGTTGCCGGAGGATAGCCCCTCTACGGCCTCCTCGTCCTACGTAAACCCCGGCTTGTCTAAAGCCACATTTAGACTCGAGGCGCAGTATTACGAAGTTGTCCTAGCCTGCCTATGTTTCCTTCGCGAACTCTACGGCGTCCGTTCGGCTATTACCTCGATATAGGAGCGATATAAGAATCGCTATATTACCTTCGTTCTCGCCTCTATAGCTACGCCTCCGGCGGTCTACCTTCTAAAGTGCGCCGAGCAAGAATTTGTCGCGATGAACCCTACGTTGAACACCTAGTAGAAGATCTGCCAACTTCTCCAGATTCCACTCTACAGCGACGTTAGCTAGCTAGTAGCATACCTCGTTAATAAGCGGACGGACGGGCCGTTAAAGGAGTTCTACGACATAAACATCGCAGACCTATTGCCGTACACCGGGAGCGAAGTAATAGCAATCGTCACCGAACAAATGCTATTATACGATAAGAATCGAGCTAATCGTCGCTACGGCAAACTACGTACCGGACCTTCGAGGTTTAAGTCGGCTTTAAGAAGGACGCTTGCGCGACACCCTATTGTTAAGAGTCTCCTCGCGAATCTAGACACCGACTAGTTTCCATCGTTCGAATAAGGAGAGAGACGGGCCGAGTTCCAAACGGGCATTTACGAGTACACCCGCTCGCGGGAACTCCCTACTTAGCTCGTCGTAGCCTACTAGATATACATCGATGCGACGGATATACTCGGACCGTGTCTAGACGACGGACTAGCCGTATATAAGCAGGCACTACGAAGTTTTAGACACTATCAGATCGCTATGTCGGTCTATTATCGGCGATCGAGATGCCGCATACCCGGGCCTTCCCGTAGTTAAGGAGGCTAAGCACTACTTCGGGAAGCGTGTAGCGATAGCCGAAGAAGCACTTAGATATCTAGATTTGGACATATTAGCGGCACATAGAGGCGACGTATACTATCCCAACTTTAAAGAACACAGACTAGCGCTCGATAAGGTTACGGACAACCCTCTCGCAGCAATAGCCGCCTACTACGCCCCTTTCGAGATTAGTTGTTCCGCGTACACGGCGGAGCTTAAAGCCTTTAGTGCGGGTGTCCTATTCCCTTATGTCGAGTAGTTCATCTACATAATCGCGTTTCTCTATTAAGCCGGCAAACTCCTAGGGCTACTACAAGACTAGCCGGACATGGAATTTGTTATTAAAACGCTGTCTAACGCGACGCCACTAGCGCCGCTATATACCGATAATCCGGAGGCGCTAGTCGAGACCTATAGGAAAGCTATAGGCTGGCCGGTACTTAGTAGGCGCTAGTAGGACCGTGTTCTAACCGGAGAGGACTATAGACACCCCCGGCCTAGCCTGCTTATGCCTAACGCCGTAATCCTCCGCGCTCTTTAGGGATCGTATAGTCCGTAGCCTAGTAGCTACAGTCCCTACTATACGGAATTTTAACACAATAGGTTAATGTTGCGGGTGCAGACGTCGACGGTCTCGATGCGGATTACGAATTCAAGCCGGTGGAGCTTTTAGCGGCATTTGAGATAATCTTTACGGCGTAGGAGCCTATGTTGCATTTTAACTACCTTCAAGTGTTCACGGACTGTAGTACTCTTTGTTACAAGATTGCGGAAGATGTGCTATCCCCCGGCGACCTAGATCCTACGCGCAGTTTGTCTATAGGGATCGGCTATACACTAATACCTACATTAGTACATGTAGCGAGGCGCCTAGAGAAAGCGGCTAAATCTCCTCTTAGCTAGGCCTATAAGATTCTCGAGCGTCACATAATAGCGAGTAGCGAGCGCTACCGTAAGGCTATAGAAGCTCGGTCTAGTACCTAGCTAAGTGTGGAAGGCTCGCTAGTCCTAGACAACATAGCAGGCGTAATAACTAAAGAGCATAGACAAATCGTCGACTAGCGGCTCGTGCTATGCGTACCTTTAGTCGGTCGCAGTCCGACTTTGCTAGGCTATTAGGGCGTTAAACATTAGTTATCGTGACATCCGGGGGAGTTTAGCCGAGGAATTGCCGAAAGTTGCTTAGTTATATATAGCCGGGTTAGC